>JAEIFJ010000740.1:0-95043 GCA_018903435.1 Leucophenga varia
TAGACTAGCCATCATTTGACTTTTTACACTTTCATCCTGTGTATGTCTCACGGGCTATTTTTATTTTATGTATTTTGTAACCGCCCACCAACCAACCTCACCCCATGGGGGAGCCGGCCTTTAGACGGCTCTTACGTAAGGCTGAGCCTGTTGTGATAGTATCCTCACCACACGGGGAGCTACTATAACATATAGCCCCATACAAATTCATATCCCATTTTCTGATATTTTCAAGAAAAGCAACCCATTCTATCTCGAAGTTCTATCTAAGCCACTGCTGATCATACAAACTACTTAATGATTCGTATAATGGACATCTATGCTTTGGTTAGACCGAAGTTAACGTTTTTCCTTGTTTTGATATAATTTGGGAAGAATTGCAAGATACAACGAAAGCTATAAGTAACATTCAAATGGACTTTCGAAAATATAGCAATGAAGACATTACTCTACATTTTTTCTCTTAAAATGAGAAACAACAGCTAGCCTAAACTACAAACCTTTGCGCTACTATTTTAAAATTCCATAGAAACGAAGAGAATTATGGCTTGCTGTTTGTCTTAATGCTTTAATGCCGAATCGTAAAACTATAAAGAATCAATAATATTGAACTGTCAAATATATGTTATACGTTAAATATCAATAAACTTAGCAAACTTTTGTTATGCCTTTAATATTGTATAAGCCTGCTCGCCCAACTCTCTTTTGTCTATCCATCTATTTGTCTGTCTACCTATCCAACTGGCTGTCTGTCTCACTGTCTGTCTGTGTAACTATCTGCTACTACCAGCTTGTATCATAATTGTATTTAGACATGTAAGCTACATTGTCTGTTCTGTTCTGTTCAATGTCTCTTTATTTTGAGCTGCTGCGTGTTGCTGCTTCTGACTGCTACATTTTACTTTTGCTCTTGTTCCTGTCTAACTTTAACTTTGTTCTATCTGCTTTATACACAGAGTTGTGCGTGTATGACAAAGTTAATGACAGCATAATTAAACAAAACTAACGCAGACTAATAAAATGTTTATATTGCGTACTTATTTAATGATTCTACTATGATATTCTTCTCTAAGAAAAACGAAAACAGAAAAAAAAGTTGTTGTTGTTGTTGTAACTCTTTAAATATCGCCCACGCATGACATACGACATTTATACTTTTTGTTTCTTTTAGCTTTAGCTTTCTGACTTTCTGATTCTAACTGACGTTGACAGTCAACAGACATCCTTGTCTGTCATTCTTGTCGTCATTTTCGCCATCGTTCGCTGACAATTAAAGTCATAATAAAAGCCAAGCGTAAGACAATCATATTACCTGACATCAAACTCATTGCCATGCGCCACGTGATATGACTTTAACATATAGGCTGGCTGGCTGGTAAAATATACAAATGTATCTGCGGGTAGGTTTATATATGTAAATATGTGAATGTAGGAATTTAGCTACTTACATATGAATGTATGTCTCTTCATTTATTCATTCTTATTTGACTCATTTTAAGTACTTGGTACATTTATTCAATTTCTCTAACTCTATCTTTTTTCTTCAGTATAGACAAAAATTAACTAAACTCAAAGTTGACATTTTTTTTTGCGGCCAGAAACTCAAACCCGCATTATTTTTGTTCTCATGCAAGATTTAGAAAGTCACTGAAAGTTGCTTAATGTTGTAATTTATACTTTCGTCAATTTAATATGTACCCTAATGTTAATCTATGGGGAAGTATTTGAGTTCAGCGCAAGTGGATCTATTATAGCACAAAAAAGTTTTGCACAAAGTAAAATATTATCGAAATTTGAACAAGCATAAAGTAGCACGATAAGAAAATTGAAAATTAAAAGAGTTTAACTCATACTTCAAGTATTTTTACAGCGTTTGATTTCACTTTGAAGTTTAAGTAATGAGATTTATGATAGCAACTTGTTGAAAAAAATGTTTAAATATTTTTGCGTTAAGAGCTATAAATAAATATTTGATGTAAACGAACTGACACATTTAAGTTAAATTTGAACGTAATAGAATTATAATTGATTATAATTGTCATATCTATTAGTGTTTATGCTCGCCACACATAGTGTGAAGGGTACATTCAGTTTGTCTGAAAGATTGTAACGCAATGAAGGAGACGTGGTAGACCCCATAAAGTATAAATATTCTTGATCAGCCCGACGTGACAAATCGATTTAGTCATGTCCGTCTGTCTGAATATTTCTATACATGCTTTTTCAAGATATATAGATAATAAGCGGAAATTTGGAACTTAAGCTTTTCGCAACGACTAAATTAAGTTCGAAAATTAAAGTGAAATTTTAACGCCTATTTTCGAATTTTTGTATAAAAATAGGCATTATTTATGATTGTTTTCACTCTAAATCGGATAAAAATACTTTAATGGCATCCAATGTCAAAACCTAAGGTGCCACGCCCATTAATTGTTATAGCACCATACAAACTTACCGCCCATTACCGAATTTTGTATAAAAATAAGCATTATTTATGAATGTATTCGCTCCCAATTTTCTGATTTTATTTTTTAAAGAAAATGTTTGTTATATCTGACTTTAGCTTATCGGAATATTGACTCCCACCCACCCCTTCTCCAAATTTTACCTTAGCCACTGATGATAACAAATGAACTATTCCAAGATTGGTAAGGCGGGTATATGAGCTTGGGTTCCCCCCAAGTTAACGCTTTTTTTGTAAAATATTTAAGAGGTTTTTGAAAGGGAGTAGACATATAAAACTTTATACTCAAATTAGTAGATTTGCAGAATAAAATAAAAACGAAGTTGTTGGATTGTTCAAGCAGGTTGACATTTATGCAGAATGGCAAAATAAATAACATAAATGTTGAATTGTCAAATTGTTAACACTACTCGGCGGACTGGGAACTTGAGACTTGTAAGAAATCCACTATGAGAAAACTACTCCTAATTCATAAAAAAAAAAATTTGTAAAAACATAAACATACTTAGCGCATCCCTACAAATTTTTTGATCGGCACTTTATCTGGAACTGTTCAATGATTTTGTCATTTACGGAATAAAAATATAGGAAAAGTGTCCGTCCTTAGCAGCCACTTAAAGATTTGTAACTTTCGGTTTCCTTGATATTTTGCATATTTTTTGAAGTATTGAAGACGTCGAGGCGTGTCGTTTGGCAACGATTTTAATTGCAAAAATATTACAAGACTGAAGCATCGAAGCACCTTTATATACCCTGAAAGCATATTTCATTGTCTTTAATTTGTAGACATATTAAATAATTTAAGAAAATATTGTGTAAAATTAATAAAGTAAATTTATTCAACTTAGGTTTGACTAAAGGTTTGACTTTAAATGTAGTATTGGCGAAAAAAATAACTTTCAGTGAACTTTTCACAGTGACTTAAAAAATTGCGGTGTCGCACTGTGACTGAAAGTAGTGATTTTCGATTTTCTAGTTCCCCAGTGAACATGTAAAGTTATCGGCGATTTTGTACATCGCTCTTCGTGAACATTGAAACTGTTCATTTGTCAGTTATTTTATCATTCTTCGCGATTCGTTTATATTCGCTTGGAGTCGACATTAGAATTAATTTTAAAAAAAATTTTAATTTAATTCATTCAGAAAATAAATGCATAAAAAATTCGAAAATGGGCGGTTTTCATAAATGATTACTATTTTTAAACAAAAAATCGAAAAAATCGATAAGTTTGTATGGGAGATTGTATGGGAGATATAACTAAAAATGAGCGTGGCAGTCTCAGTTTTGAATTTAACCTAGTCGTTGCCAAGAAAAGCTTAAGTTTAAAATTTTAGCCCAATATCTTTATATCTTCATCGAATAAATCGCATAGCAACGAACAGACGGACAGACAGACGGGCATGGTAGTCGATTCGTCTCATCGAGCTGATCAAGAATATATATACTTTATGGGGTCTTCGATAACTCCTTCAATGCGTTACAAACTTTTGACACTATGTGTAACGGGTATAAAAACCCTGATAATTAAAAGTATCGATATGGCATCGATATTGCTTTTCGTTCTAATAGTCGTGAACTATACTCTAGATTAAAGCAGACATATTGCGTTATTATCGATTATTTTGTATAATCAACTGATCAATTAGTTGAAGAAATAATAATTGATTAATCAACGGATTATTTAATCAATAATCAAGTAGTTGATAGAGGACAGTCTTGGCATTGATAAGCCAGCGTGACAAAAATGCTTATCCCAGGTAAGAAGTAAATAGAAAAAAAAAAGGTCTTCACTTTTCATCTTTTTGAGTTATACTCACATTATGAAAAATAATAAAATCAAACAATTATATCAAAACTAATTTTATCATAATCATGAATAATCAGCAATAATCGATTTATTTTTACAATCGTCAAAAATCGATTATTTCTTCTCTCTTAACTAAAAATTCTTCTTAGTTTCTATGAGATGAAGTTTCAAAAATTTTGGGGACACATCCAAAATTTTGTTAAAAATTACATAAGTGAAAAAAAGATTAAAAAATTCGTATTTTCTTTAACCATAAGTTAAGATGTAAGGTGTGTCCCCAATGTGCCAAGTATTCTAAACAATAAAGCTCCACGGCAATTTTTGAGTATCGCACAGTGTTCTTCTTAAAATATTGAACAGTTTTCTTAATTTTCTATAAAAAAATAAATGCCTTTTTATTTTATTACCCTTTCAGCGTTCATAGATAATGCAAAAAAGTTTTTGGTTGCTTAGAAACTTTAGATTTGAATGTTTTATTAAATCGAAGTGAAAACCAGTCATAAGTAATTTAAAACAAATTATATAATAAATAATAAACTTTTGATGTGCAATCAAATTGCAATTGTTAAATATTACGTCAAACTTCGATTAAATAGCAAATAAAACTTGTTGAATTAAGTTAAGTTGTCCGCAACATTGCGGTTGAATATTGACTGATGTATCTGTCTGCCAGTCTGTGTGTATATATTCTATAATAAATGAATAAATGAATGAATGTATTTATTTGCAATTAGACAAATAGAAATTGCAAACTATTTTGAGTAAAATTCCAAAAAGCAAATAAACACATAAAATAATACAGATGAACAGTTGTAATGATGATGATGGACAAAAGATACAAGATACACAATCAAACAGATAGACAGACAGATGGACAGACAATTTAGTTCGATATCGTTTTGCCAGTTGTGTTAATATTTAACACGTAGAAGCGTCAATAAATAATTAACTTGCTGAATTCTGTAGTATAGAAACTATTTGCATTTGGAATTGAACAAACATAGAAAAAATTATATAAATTAGAACTAGAACGCAACTCGACTGCTTTAGTTCTTGAAAGTATTTCGTTCAAAATGAAATACGCTATTCTGTTGCTTTCTTTGGTAGCACTAAGTGCGGCACGACCACAACCAGCGCCAGGCTTCTTTGATGATATTTTCAAGGGTGGTGAAGCATTTGGACAAAATATAATCGATAGCATACGCAATGCAACGCGGCAGGCGCTAATGCAGCTGATGATTTTATTGGTTCCGTATGGAATGCGACAGCAGATTTCTTAGAGGATGCTGAACGTTATGGCAATTCAATTGGTCAAGGTATACACGATTTGTTGACACAAAGTGTTGCTGGCCTCCGAGCATTAGTGCAGGGTTTTAGTTAAAATTTGTGAAGAAATTCAAAATGTCAGAAGCAGCATAAAACGTGCAGTACTTCAGAATGCATTAGCAACGCTGCAACAGATAAATGCTGCCAACGTCAGCATTGGAACAGGTGGTGCTGAATGTTAAGCGATACTGCAACGGCAATAGTGGAACAACAAAAGAGTAGCATTGAAGCTGATTGGGAAGCATGGGCAGAGCAACAAGTGGAACGTGTTAGCAATGACACAAATAATGATGCAACAACGGTGACACAAGCAGAACAGATCACCAGCGAATTGGTACAACGTTATTCAGCATATTTGGATAGCTGCTCCGATGAGGTTACCGTACAAATACGTAACTATGAAACCGAAGTGCAGGCAACTATTTCAAATTATCAAAATCTAATTGAAGATTTACTCAAAGAAGTTCAATCATGCTTGAATAGTGATAATAATATTATAAGTGCGCTTACGTGTAGGGCTAGAGTTAATGCAGCACTTTTGAATTTAGCAAATGCACCACGAGATTTGGAAAATCTAAAATGGCAAGGTATCGCATTGGCTGCAAGTGGTTTGCAAGGTAGCGCATGTGCTATACAAACATTGGCACAATTCGAATTGGAGCGTAGAAATGTGGAACGTGTTTTTGATGTCCTAATTGCAAATCAACAGAATAATGCTGGTGCTGGTGGTTCTGGTGATGGTTCCGATGATGGTGCTAATGATGGTTCTGATGATGGCTCTGATAATGGTTCTGATAATGGATCCGATGATGGTTCTGATGGCGGTTCTGATGATGGTGCTGGTGGTTCTGATAATGGATCTGACAATGGTTCCGATAATGGATCTGATGATTGTGCTGATGATGGTTCCGATAATGGCTCTTCTGATGATTCTGCTGATGGTTCTGATAATGGCTCTTCTGATAGTTCTGCTGATGGTTCTGCTGATGGTTCTGATGATGATTCGCTGATGGCTCTCAATGATAACTCGAACTCCGATGACTCGGATTCCAACTCCGATGATAGCTCCAACTCAAATGATGACGATGGTTCTGATTCCGACTCCAGCAATGACTCCGACTCCAGCAATGACTCCGACTCAAGTTCTGACTCTGATTCAAGCTCAAGTTCTTCAGACTCTAACTAACAATCATTTAAACTTTTCCCTTTCCCAAGAAAAAATTACAATACTAACAATACTAACCAACAAAAAAAAAAAAAAAACAAACATATAATATAAGGGCATGAATTAATTGTGTGCATTAAATTGAAATAAATAATGGTGGTGGGATAAGTACACAAAACAAGAAATTTTATATCATAAAAATTTCCCAAGCTTTTATTAGCTTTAAAAATTACTACAAAAAGTAGCACCGAGCACTTTTTAATTGGCACACTGTTACCAACTAACTATTTTCATATTTGAGAATATTAAACGAGAAAAATTTAATAATACTCTGTTTTTATTTGGCAAAAAAAATAGAGTAGATGTTTCATTGGTAACTAATCATTCGACTAAAACACATCATATCGACTACAATAACAGTCGCATTGAGAAAAAGGTGAAAAATATGGCTGCATGAGATAGGAGCTCATAGCCAAATTGATGCATTTTAGATTTATCTTGGTAATGAAAAATCTTTTTTTCTTTTGCCAAATACATGCATTTTGATTTAAATTAATGTTGAATCTGCCTGAGAGCTGTACAGGAAGGTAATCAATGTAAAGGACACCGCGCACATTCCAAAAATGTTCCACCAAAACCGACCTTTTTGGGCGAATGACGACCCCTTTCTTTAGTACACCTTTATCCGAAAAAGTTTAAAAAGTTCGCTTTCACAACAAAAATTGTTCGATGTAGCCACATAGTCCAGTATGACCAATTAAGGTTCTCACATACCAAAAAATTGTAATCCCTCCCTGATTGTTTTCTCGAGATAGTGTAAAGTCAATTTTTCAGGTTTCAGTTTCTTATTACCAAAAAATAGTTTAAATAGCTGGGAAGTCTTTAGTAGATGTTGTTGTACGTTCAGTCGAGCAAAAAAAAACTGCATATTTAGAATTTGCGGAACAATCCCCAAAATCAGGACTTATGGTTAAAAACTAAAAACTCATCCCTCGGATCTTCCAAACCCGTCAATCGTTTTGAGGTACTTGTACTGGGTCTGTTCAGTATTAATTTAAATTTCTCCTTAGCCAGACCGCATCCTAAATAAACCATTATGTCATTTGTTATGCTAGTTATAAATTTTGATTATAGTCCACAATTGACTGAATAATGGTTAAATAACTTTTACAAAGTGTAATTTTGTATAAAATTTATTTTAGGAAAAAGCTTAATAGCTTGATTATTATTGTCAAATTTTTCCCATCAAACATCCGTTTTACTGGTAAATGTACCTACTATTAAAAACTGTGTACAATAGATGTAGCTTCCAAAACAAAATGATGTAGTCAAACATCGATTAAATTAAAAACATTTCGAAAAATTACTTTATTCTTAAAAATATGCACAGATAAGATCAGCAATGTTATAATGTTTTGTAAATTGGTAGAAAGGCTACGTATTGAAGGAGACATTTAGAACCCTAGAAATATTTATTCTCTCAATTCTTCCACGAGATGAAGCCATGTCTTTCAGTCTGTCTGTATTTATATTAACGCGATTTACTCGAAGACTACTAGAGATATTTAGCTAAAATTTGAAACTTAAGCTTTTCTCGGCAACGACTTGGTCAAGTTTAAAAATGAATGTGCCACACCCATTTTAAGGTACAGCCCCATACAAACTTACCGCCAAATTTTGATTTTATACATGAAAATATGTATTATTTATGCATATACGAGGTGTGTTCAAACATTATCGCGAATTTTGAATTTTCGCGGGTTACGTATATTTGAATTTCAATTTTTTTGTGGCGTTATGTTGGTACTCATGTCTTCACTTATGCCGACAAGCTCGGCCATTTTGAATGTTCACTTAATTGTTGACAGCTGCTTTGCTTGCACGTGTTTTGGATCGTCTTCGATTTTTACCTATTCAAAAAATTGGATCAAAGAACCTGTATCAATTTTTTTTCTGAATGGAATAAATGGAATAAAAATGTTGAAGAAGGCTTATATGGGCCGAGCTCTACCAAAATCAACAACATTTGATTGGTATAAATTGTTGAAAGAAGGTTGCGAACGTGTTGAAGACGAAGAGCTCCCTGATCAACCATCGACCTCAACGGACGATGCTCACATCCAAAAAGTAAAAGAATTAGTGCTTGCACACCGTCGATTAACTATGAGAGACATTGCTGATGAAATTGGCGTATAGAAACTATCAAATAATCCAATTTTGAAGGATGTTTTGGGCCTCAAACGTGTCGAGTCTAGATTGGTACCAAAAATGCTGATTTTTTTTTTTTTAAACTGCACTGTTTTTTCGTGACTTTTTTGTCAAAAATGCAACCAATATCGTTCCGCAACCACCGTATACGCTTCATTTGGCACCGTGTGACTTCTGGCTATTCCCAAAACTCAAGAGACCACCCGGGGAACGCGTTTCGAGTCGATTGAAGAGATAAAAGCTAAATCGAAGAAGGCGCTGAAGGCTATACCGGAAAGGGACTATTTGGCATGTTTCGAGGATTGGAAAAAACGTTGGCATAGGTGTATTTTATCGGGAGGGGAGAAAATAGATATTCATGAATAAATAAATATATTTGAAAAAAAAAAAAACACAAAATATGCGATACTTTTTGAACACACCTCGTATTTATTCTTGATCAACTTGATGAGACGAATCGGTTCTACCGAAGTTAACGTTTTTTTCTTGTTTCTCTTTAAAAAATGCTTAAAAATGAATTTTCGTGTCGACTGAGTTATTGCCACATAAGTGAAAATGAAGAAAAAAATTAAGTTCTTAACCATAAGTCCTGATATCGGTAGTGTTCCGTAAATTCCTAATATGCAGTTTTGTTTTACTCGACCAGACCTACAGTCCCTACTATAAAACTTCCCAGCTATTTGAACTTTTTTTGGCAACAATATTGAAACCCGGAAATTTGAAACTACATTTTTTTGGGAATACAATCAGGTAGGATTTCAATTTATTGTAGTTTTGAAAGCTTGAATGATTATAAATCAAGAACCAAGCTATATTTTTTTGTCGATATTTTCATCAAACCTGTGATAGTTTGAGTCTCAGTGTGTGCGATGTACACGTATTGCTTAGATGCTTACAGTATAAGACATCTCACACACTTTTATTCTCAAATCGTTTAATTTTTTTTTTTTTTTGGATTATTTTTATTTTTTTTGTACTCTTTCATTATCGCATCGCTCTTTGTGTGCACAAATAATATTGTTAGTCATACTCGTTTGGTCTGATTGAACAAAATCTTTGAGAGTGCGCTTAAGTTTATAGCTGCCTTCTCATATTCTTAACTATGTGTGAACATTTGTCCTGTGTCTGTTCGTTTATTAGCTCGCTTCTCCAATGCTTTCTAGTCGCTTCGATTTGGCGTCTGTCTGTTAAGTTTCACCATATTTGTATTTTTAATCTCTTAAAAATACATTTACTTAAATTATATAACTAATCCAATTTTAATGAAATGATGCTTCGCCAATTTATACAAAATATGATAATTGATATCAAAATGGCATTTAATTGATAGTTGCCCATTGGAAGAAATATTATTATAGTTACAAAGCTATTATTTACTTTGCTTTAAGCAGCTTTTCATCTAAAACGTAACTAATACGCAACATTCAAAACCAATTAACGATGCTGCTGCTGTCCGTTGTTCAAAGAAATACGAGTGCAAAATCAACCTCAAGCATTAAATGCAACATAATCCATACCGTAAATTCCAAAGAAACTTAATTACTGCTGCTACTGCTACTGCTGCTATTTAATGTTGCCCACATAATTTTCCTGCAATTATGACGCCATTTTGCGTTTTGCTGTCTTGGTAAATTTTTTTGCTCGTTCGTTCGGTTTTTCTTTAGTTCCCTTGATTTTCTGACACGTTTTACTTTTTAATTTTTTTTTTTTTTTTTGCACATTTAACCCTCGTTCAATAATGGTTGCTGCTGCTTCTGCTGCTCTGACTGCTTTTGCTATTACTTGCTGCTATATTGCTGATCAAGCGCAACGTGTGCGCTTTTTAAGTACACCAAAATGACATACAAAGCAGCAAAATCTCTATCCATATTCAACCTTATTCAACCTCATCCAACATCATTTCATAACTCAAACCCCAAAACGAAATGCGTTTCGTTACTCGTTGAACTCATTCGCTGCTGTTAATTTCAATGTATCTATAGCTCTTTGTATCTATTTGATTGTAGGTGTGTGTATCTGTGTCTGACTGTCTCTATGTATATCTGTGAAGTTGCACGGCAATCGTAGCCATTAAGTCATTTTGCTTCCTGTAACATTTCCGTTTTCTCTTTTTTTTTTTTTTTTTTTTTTTTTTTGGATCAAGCTGTAACCCATAATAGGTTGTGCAGCTGTATGGCCATATGCATGAAAATCCAACAGCAACAACAACGGCAACATCAACATCATCGTCGTCTGGAAAATGCTTTTAACTCGTTTAAAATGTACGCCAATTTATTGCTTAACAAATGTTTTCTTGGCTTGTGTTGCATTCATTAAAGTAGTAAAACAAAAAAAAAAAAAAAAAATATTTTTATATATATTATTTTTGAAAAATATCAAAATATTGCTACAGTTGCAATGTAAATGTATTTATTTTATTTTATTATTATTTTTTAAAATTTTTTTTAATAAAAATAATAAAAATTTATTTGAAATATTGCTGTAAATGCGTTAAAATCACTGACATACACTGCGTATGCTTAATCAAATGGCTCGTAAAATCACGTCGTAATTTATTGAATTGAATTATCAGAAAACTGATAGTGAAATATTTTTCAAATGTGCAACAAATAACAAAAATAACAAAAATAAATGAGGCACTCTAGTTTGTTCGACTATGAAATACACTAATCCACTGTGTTGAATAGTCCTGGATATTTGTAAATGATTTTAATTTGTTTATGTTTCTATATGATCTACTAATATTGTGAGAGTAGAAATTATATACATGAAAATTCAAATTCCTTGATCTTCACTTGACCTATCCCATAAATCCATGTCCATTTGATTTATGTATCTACCAAAGGCAAACAAATAAAAAACTGTACCGCTACAAACTAATGTGCAGAAAAACAACGGTCGAGAACGGTACTGCTAACTAAGCAGAACTACATCAGTGTTGGTATATGTATTAGGGAGTTTCCCCAATATATTTAGGAGGTTTTTAGGTACTTAGTAGTATATTTAAGGTGAGCAGGGGCATACTTTAGGGGGACTTTTTGTGAAAAAGCAAAGAAATAAAATTCAGTTAAGAGGCAAGGTACACAATTAAGTAATATTTTTTTAAAAGCAAAGTCGCAAGCTTCTTACTTTTTCAGTTGTAGAAAAAATGCAATGGCGCTTCAAAATACTTATTTAGGTTTCAGTGGGGCTAAATTTCTGAAAGTTCTTAAACACTACCCAAAGATATTGACATTTGGGCTCAGGCTCATGAAGCATATCAAATATATTTTTACCGCACATTTGTGCTTTCAAATTTTAAGAATCAAATTGCACCCATTCAAAAGATGTGGCTGAATTCCGCATTCTGGTTAAAAGGCCCCATTCATTCCTGTTTAAAAATTTATTAAAAACTCCCTTAATTCTTTTTAATATTTATTTAAAGAGTATTGGTTAATTGTTTTAAAGTGTTTAACGGATTTTCAGATAAAAAATTTAGGGGGACTTCATACTAGGAAAAAGCATCTCCGAACACTGAACTACACTCACGAAGCCTCACTGAAAGCCAGGATCTTTAACAGAGCAACTAAGAAACGCAGATCTTAAAAAAATTATATTCTGAAATTTTTGCTCAAATTGTGATATTCTGTTGGTACTATCAAGGGTATAATCCATATTAAATTTATTTATTCATAAACTGACAAATTTAAGTAAATTTTCCTCAAAATACAAATCTTAAAACGGTTCTCGTTTTCTTTATAACCTCAAATAACTGACCTGTTTTGGAAAATTTTGCTTCAAAAAGGAAGAAAATCAGATAAGTTTTGAATTTCTGGACATGGATTTGGATTCAGATATTATTATTTAATCAAATCCAAGGTGCCACGCCCATTTTCAGATATAGCCCCCATACAAATCTACCGCCCAATTTCGAATTTTTGTTGGAAAACATTTATTTTTTCTGAATGAATGCAATTAAAATTTGGTAAAATCAATTCCAATTTCCGCCTTAGTGAACACTTTCGATATTGTAAAGATCGGGCCAATATAACATAAAGCCTCCATACAAATTTGACCAAATTCATCGTGAAATTTAATTTAAGCACCTGGTGAACATATAAACTATTAAGAGTGTTTTGTAACTGTTTTTTTTAGTTTTTTTAATTTTAAAAAGTTTTTTTTTGGAAAAAAAAAAATTCAGATTTGGACTTAGCGGCCCAAAAATACATTCGTAATGACTACCCTAGTCCAAATCACAAGACCGAAAGTTGGAAAAAATTACATGTTTTTTTATTTTTGACGGAAATTTACAAAAATATATTAGTTTTTTGAGGTTAGAATAAAAACATAAACCAACTTTCGAATTCTGACTTCTGATTCGAGTTCAGCGACACAAAATACTTTTGAAATGACTACCCTGGTCTACCGCACAAGTCACGATTTTTTTTTAAGTGGGTGTGTACCAAAGAAATTCCGTTCTTTGAGGTTAGAATGAAAACGCGAAGTAACTTTGACATTCTGATTTTAGATTCGAATTCAGCGACCAAAATACAAATAAAATGAATTCTCTGGTTCGCCGCACAGAACATGATTTTTTTTGTGTGGCTGTGTAATTAGGAGCCTCCACTCCTTCTTTGACACAGGGCCTCCAGACTCATTCGAGGCCATGACACATATTTGTTTGAATTCAGACAATAGTTAGGAAGATACCTAATCTCCTTTTTTAAATGCCTTCCGCGGAGTAATCCTCTCTTCCAGAAATTTTCTATATAACTTATTGAAGGCTACCTGGAAAATACAATCTTGTCCTAAACATTCTTAGATCAAACTCTTTTCATTTTATTACACTTTACTTCAAACAGTTTTTTGTATACAACATTCGATTAGCAATGCGAATAGAATATATGCAAATATAAAAATCGATGCATTTTAAATTTGGATTTAAGCATAATTTTTGATGCTCTCCGGTAACAACGCTTTACTATTGGGATTAAATAAACGTATCCTTAAAATAATTCTTCAAAACTTAGACGCTAAGGAAATGATCTAAAGAGCAATGTTTTCTGCTTCTAATTTTTTAATTCATAAAAAAAAACAAAAAAGATCTTTCATAAAATGCGCTTTAGTCCATGCACAGCTAATGCTAATTTTTAATTTAGCAACATTTTCTGCTTTTTGATATATTGAAAATTCTGCTTGACATAAATTTTGCTGCTGCTTTGTTTTTAATGTTCTTAAGTGACTTAAAAGTATCTCTTCGGCATAGCCAAAAGGAAACTTTTCCCAATTCAAATGCACTTAACTCGCAACTCAACGACGAGAGTAACAAGCCCATCAACGCTATCATATCAGAGCTAGAGCAGAGCAGAGCTAGCAGCATCATTTACATTGCTTGAAAACGCCACAGCACCGCAAAGTAATTAGCATTAAAAGCTGCTTTACTACAGCTTTATAGATGCGCATACATTGCCGCTGCTGCTGCTACGTTTATGCTTTATAAGCGCCATATTAAAAACGCGCTAACAGTCGCAACAAGGTGTAAAAAAAATGTCGAGTGTTTATGAAAAAAAGTAAAGTAAGAGTGGTTCGCACAAGAAAAAAAAAATGGCAACGCAGTCAAGCATCTAGGGACGCTACGCGCCAAAATAAAGTATCTTCATACCTTTGCCTGACTTCACACTAGCTGGCTGGTTGGCTGGCTAGTGAGCAGCTGTATAAGCTCACATTTCATTTTGTGCTTTTTTATTTTTCACTACATTTCTTTTAAGCAAAGCGCTTGAAAAAAATATGCACTAAGGTGTATCTGTCTCTGTGTGTAAATGTGTGTATGTATTTGGTGTATCTATGTGTGTTTATGCCAAATCATGTGCCGCGTGTTAGTGATATGCATATGCATGTGGCTTGAGTGCGCCTCTTGATCCCAAGGGCAGCAACAGCAGCAACAGCAGCAGCAGCAATAGCAGCTAAAGGATGAGCAGAATGTGCACACATTGCTTACTGCAGGCGCAGATAAAAGGATTTCTATAAATAAAAACGCAATTGCGCCGCATAACAACTCACATTCCATATCCATTTTAAACCATTTCGTACCACGTCATACACCGCGTATGAGTTACGACAGTTGTGGGAGTTAATGCATACAAAATTTTCTCGTTCTGCACTGATTTTTTACACTTATGCGCTTTTTAACTTTGCTTTATGCTTATTTCTCTTTCTAGTTTTCTTTATTGTAGGTATTTTGTATTTTTTTTTTAATATTTTCATTGCTTTTTACTTTTTGCTTTCTCGATTTGTGGTTAGAAAAATATTTATTGGTTTATCTCACTTTCAAATTATATTTTTAAAAATTGATTAAACAAGTAAATATTCTCTAGTTTAAAAAATTAGGGGGATGGATGATAAGTTTATCAGGAACTAGTATTATGTAACTGAAAGTTTATGTCATTTCGTCAACTTTATTCTTTACGCAATTCATTTTATTCTCTACGGGGCTCTTACTCTACAGAAAAATATATAGCATGGACTCTTTAAAACAATTCGGAAATAATATTTATAAATTTTGACTTTATTTTATATACTGTTTGCTGGAAAGGCACAAATAATGGAGTTTTTTCAATCATCATTCTGTAATTCTCGTATCCATTTCAATAAATTTTTCTAAAATACTATTTTAAAAAAATACCGATAAGTTTATGTTCATTTAAAACAATTAATGAAACGACTACCTTAATTTTATCAGATGCCGATTTTTTAAAATAATTTTGGCGATATAAATATAAACAGCTGTGCGCTGCCAAACATAACATATGCTTAGCAAGTGCTTTTCTACTTGAATAACAGGAGTCCACCAACAACAAAACACTTACACCAAAACTTTGAGATTTCGGTGTCACAATAATTTTCTTGAAAAATTAACAAAATGGAAGTTGAGATTGTATGGGGTCTGAATGTTATAGTGGATCGATTCTTGTCCTATCGGTATAATATTCATACGATGACAGTATAAGTGATTTAACACAGATTGGAGTGAATATATTAAAAAAAAAGAACAATTTTCATAAAAAAACGAAAAATTGGCGGTATATTTGTATGGAGGCTATACCTACCAATGTGCGTTAGAAGTGATTTAACTCAATTTGTAGTCAATTTGTACAAAAAAATCGATAAAAATGGTAAGTTTGTATGGGGACAACACATAAAAATGGGCGTGGTACCTTGGTTCTGACATACAAACTGCTTATGACCAAAAAAAGCTTCAGTTAAAAATTTCATTTCAATACCCTTACAACTTTCCAAGTAAAACGCATTGCAACAGACGGACGGATGGACAGACAGACAGACAGACATACAGATAGACATGACTTAATCGATTCGTCTCGTCGAGCTGATCAATAATGTAAATACTCTATGGGGTCCCCAATGCCTTCTTTAATGCGTATTATATATTTTAAAAATTTTTAAATTCGCGGTCCGTTCTCAACCAATTTTAGACTGAAGATTTGTTTTGATATAAGAAGCACTTGTACCATATTTAAAGCCATTTCCTTCTATAAATAATTTTTTTTGTATAAGAACTTGATAAAAGGTTGTGTGTTTTATGGGAGCTATACCTAAAAGTGGGAGTGACACATTGATTTTAATATAGAAAGTATACAGGACCAAGAAAAGCTTAAGTTTAAAATTGCGAACCAAATTTCTTTAAAACTGAGCGAATAAATTGCATAGCAACAAACAGACAGACGGACAGACAGACGGACGGACATGGCTTGATCGACTCACATCCTTAAGCTGATCAAGAAAGTATTTATTTTATAGGGCCTACGATCTCGATATTACTTTTCTTCTAGAAAAAACTCTAAATGAATATTAAAATTTTTTTTAGAATTTACTGGCTCTTTCGTAAATTCTATCGAAAACCTTATCGGAATAGTATCTAAACCATTTTCTTCTCTTCAACCATTTAAATTTAAAGTTGCTCCATATTCAAAATTCAACCATTCGCTTTAGTCTTATTGATGATTATTAGAAGTTTACAAAAGTCGAAACTTAAAAAGCAAAGAATATGAGTAAATGCTCGTGTTATAAGAAATGAGTAGTGAACACAGTACGCAGCAGACATTCACTTGTAATCACTGTGTTCTTATTGGGCAATTCTCTTTTACTAACACAATATACAATTTGCTCTAAATTTTTTTTCATTTTGAGCATTTCACATTCATTTGAAAGTGGAGCCAAACTAACTTAAAGCAATTTCAGAGTAAATACGTAAAATTCTACGCTGAAATTTCGAAGCAAAATCCACTAAAAATTTCCACATTGAAGTGATCTGGTTACCATATTGTATTTGCCCTACAAAAAACTCAACAGTTTCAGCAAGTAACTCCATTGCAATATTTACCAATACCATAATTACTATTTCTATATAATCGATTCCAAAAATGTTTTCAATAAATTTTATTGGGAGAACGAAATTTCAACGCAGAGACTAAATGCGAAATCAGTGCACACTTTGAGGAACCAAATGTAATGTAATTTTAGATACCCCTGGCTACTTTTCAACATCACAGTATAAGATATCTCAAAAGTCTTTCATCGTTACTTTGTATAGAAAAGTTTCTAAAACAATAGTCCCGTGCGAAAAAATCAAATATTTTTATTTTTTTATTTTCATATTAAACAACAACTTGCAGCTCAGACGTAAGCGTATCGTAACGCTTATAAAATATTTGCACACGGCTATAGAATATCAAAAACAGCTGCGTTAATATTGAAACCATTTAAGCATTATAAAATCTTGTATTGTTCTTTCATCTAGAAATCGTCGGTATAAAATGCAGCGCATCTCATTAAATTCTATCAGTCGTTCGGTGCAAGTACTAAAACGTCATGAAATTCTCAACGCTTATCTTTGTCGTTTTGCGGCTTTTGCAGCGACACAAACGCAACTCGTTGCAGCTGGTCCTGATGCCACGGCTATATTAAATATTGTCTGGGCTAATCTTGGAACTTTAAGTCGTACAATTGTCTCGGATCTGAATAGTGGTGCCATCGCCAGCAATTATTCCTGTGCTTTACGGGAAGCAACCGAAATCTATATAAATGCAACAAACGCCTACGCAGCCAATATCAGTTCGCTGTATTTATCCTTTGTACAAAACGAAACCGTACTATATGGTGATGAAGTAACTGCATTCGTGGCAAATCTAACAGCCAATTTAACAGCAACAACTGTACCACAAAAGGTACAAGTTATTTCCAATCTATTCTCCATTAATGCTGCTATTGCGCCAAATGCTGCAAAATTAGCTGAAGTGCTGAAGGATCTTAATGAAATTCAAATTCCAGCAATTGAAGCAGTCGTCGAAGATTATCAAGGCAAATGGAAAACTTATGCTACAGGCTTAGGTGAGACGGCTGTATCGCGCACTAATAATGATACAAAAAAAGTTGCAGCTGTTCAGGGACTTGCAAATAATTATGTCTCCAGTAGTGTGGTTAATCTATTAAAATGTAGCACAACCGCTGAACAAAATATCTGGAATTTCGCTGCTAAGGTATATAATTCGATTGCACGTTATACAACTGCCACATTAGGCTTGGAAGATAGCGTTCAGGAATGTCTGCTTTCGACTACTACAGGTGCTAAATGTGTCTCCGCGACAAAGGCAAATACGGATATTATTAAACCGGCACAAACTGTTATTCCTCAATATACCACTGAAGCAATTAATCTGAATAACACAAGCATCGAGAACTCAGCATGTGTGGTCACCGCTAATGCTAACTTTGAACTTGGCAAGATTAAACTGAACACTGCAATCGAAAATGTCTACAAAGGAAAATAAATCTTTAAAAAATGTTTGAAATCGAAAATTTGTAAAATTTAAAAAAAATCAATGATTGCGTCTAAAATTAATTAATTGTGAATGTAAATTGAATAAATTAAATAATTGGCATAACTGCATTACGTATCTTTTTAGTGAATTTTTTTGAAAAAAAAAAAACTAAGGTCTATTTTATTCATCTATTTTATTCAAAGATATGATTTATGTAGAAAATCCTTATATTTCCCCTTAAATTCAAAAATGTCTTCAAAAAAGAAAATATATAATATTTCCCTATAAATGCATTCCACAAAATTGGTCCTTCATAACAATTTTTAAGCATGAACATATCCTATATTACATCCTTAGTAGCGAGGACAAGCACTGAAATTTGCGTTTCAAAAATTACTTATTATAACATTTGAAGTTGTAAAAATTTTTGCAGATACATAGTACAAAACACTTGCGTGAATATAAATGGGAAACGAACCCATGGCAACCGAAAAGCTAGAAAACACCCTTAACCGTTAGTGAAACAAAAAAATCTTAAATGGCTACAAACTTTTATACAGAAAAAAATGCATAAGCGTGAATTATTTATTTCTTCAAATAAAAAATGTGTTATATTAAATCTTATACTTCATACATATAACGATCCTTGAAACAAATTGTATAAAGCTTTTAAAAAAAAACAGTTATAAGGGTGCTTGACTTATGAATACTATCCAAGTAGAAGAGTGGTATATAGTTATAATCTGTTATAAACAATGAATGTTGTTTGCAAGCTACTTATATAAACTGTCCTATTTTTTTTTTTTTTTTTTTTTTTGAATACGAAATAAACAATATGAAGCGCCAAGAATAAAATATTTTTAATTAAATTATACAGTTAATTTATTTAATAATATTCTCCCATAACGAAAAGTTATTATATAAAATTTAGATTTAGTTATACAAACTTATAAGCTTTACAACTGTTATATAGCAAATATAACAGTTATATTGATAAGGGTAAATGCTTGTGCATATACTCAAACAATGGTATGTTCATAAATTAAACTTATAGGCGGTTAACAAACCTTATAAATAACTCTTATAATAAATGCTGTAAGGGTTGATTACTTGTATACAACCACTAAATAAAAAAATGTAGGCATTATATTTACCTTACCCCACAAATACTTCATAAAAAAGCTTTCTTGTGAAAACACTCGCTGAAAGCAGCATCTGAAAAATATAAGACTTACTTAAAATATAAGAATAAATATTACAAGTAGAAAATATAAGATTTATGCTTTTATGAAATAGCAAAAGAATAAAACATTTACATTATGTAAGTAAAACAGATAATCTTTCAAAACCATTTTCACTTTACAAGTTTACTTGCAACTAGTAAATAAGAATTTAGTAGAGTAGAGTTTTCTTATAAACATTCAAATCAAATATAATATTCTGTATAAGAGTGCATGTATAACAAATTGTACAACTACTACACTTGTACAACACATCTAGCTGATTTTCAAGAAAATTATAATTTCTAAAGAATTCTCCACTTTATAACAAACCAGTGAATCGAACAGATATATAGCGTATAACATTTTATCAACATTTAGACCAAACAGAGGGTACATTAAAATAGGATAAAATAAAATTACATGCAACAACCAATTTGGGACATTTCATAAAAATCAAATCAAAGTGGAGAAAACTGTTATACAAGTATATCTTGTGGAACTTAATATGCAAATAGTTTAGATGAATCATAGAATATCCTGATATTGTTTAAATGATGGTTTTTTATTGTTAAAATCTTTTAATAAAACTTAGTTAATGAAAAAGTACATTTTGGAATTAAATGAGGGAATCGGAAAATTAATTAATCAATTTCCAGAAATCAAGTTAAAACGAAAATGAATTAAATAAATTAATATGTCAGGTTGCAATGGCCAGAATTTTAATTTGAATCGATTTATAAATGAAAATTCTAGACTTACATATTTTAATGAAGCTATTGCATTAAAATTATTCGAAACTTTACTGATTTATACTTGTACTACTGTGGGCAAAAAGTAAGGTGAATTTTCAATTTTTTTCTTGAGTTGGCAGGACTGTTATTACATCTGGGCCAAATTTTATGTCAATGTCATTATCAGAAATATATTTTCGCTTGTGTTTACCAAACGACCAAGAAAGCATTTTTTGATTTTTACAATGTCTGATTTAATTGAGCTGAGAAGTGTCATCAAATTTTGTTTTCTGAATGGAATAAATGGAATAAAAATGTTGAAGAAGGCTTACGGGGACCAAGCTCTACCGAAATCAACAACATATGATAAGTATAAATTGTTCAAGGAAGGTTGAGAACGTGTTGAAGACGAAGAAAGCGCCCTGTTCGACCATCGACCTCAACGGACGATGCTCACATCCAAAAAGTAAAAGAATTAGTACTTGCACACCGTCGATTAACTATGAGAGACATTGCTGATGAAATGGGCGTATCGAAAGGATCAATCATATACCATTTTGAAAGACATTTTTGGCCTCAAACGTGTCATGTCTCGGTTGGTACCAAAAATTATGTTTTTTTTTTAAACTGCACTGATTCTTCGCTTTTGCCTTTTTTCATTTTTAAAATCCAACCAATATCATTCCGCAACTACCGTATTCGCCTGATTTTGCTCCGTGTGATTTCTGGCTATTCCCAAAACTCAACAGAACTCGTTTCGAGTCGATTGAGGAGATAAAAGCTGAATCGAAGAAGGCGCTGATGGCTATACCGGAAAGGGACTGTTTGGCATGTTTCAAGGAATGGAAAAAAAGTTGGCATAAGTGTATTTTATCGGGAGGTGATTAATTTTCAATTACTTTTTGACCACAGTAGTAGACAACAAGAATACGATCTATTAAAACCTGTAAACCAATGCACATCCTGATACTAAATAAAACAAAAATAAATACTAAATAATCCTAAATGATAGAAATAAAAAAGACAAAAACCAAAACAAATGAAAGTGCATTCAGAATGATCATGTAACTCTAGTAACAGAGTAAAATACAAAACAAATGTTGCACAACCAACATCAATTTCCCATTTAAAAATGTTAATCCACTTTTGCACTGCCCATACTTCAATTTATCGGTGTATTACTAAGGCTGCAAAATAAATACGAAAGTAAAGCAAGTTGCAGTCGAATTTAAGCAATTTTCATGTAACAGCAGTCGATCATTTGACGAAGTTACAAACAGCTGATTGCAGCAAGTTGCACAGAGCTACACAAATTTACTTTTACAAGGGGCGTTCACGTTGCCTTCGGGTGAAAGGCTTTTATTTAGTTTTTTTGCAAGACAATTCTAAATAACTTTTTAGTAGCAAAGTAAATGAAAATAACAAAAGAATATATTTTTTTTTTTTTTTTCAATTTCATATTTATTAGTATCTATTGTTCATTATTTTCTTTGATCATATCTTACGGATTACATACATATAATAATTATATTTTTATATTATATACTTTTTTGGTATTTTATTGACTTTAGTTTACTCACTTATTGCTATTGAGCTTCATAATTATTTATTATGTAAATATTTTTGCATCATTTATATCTCACAATTTTTTTCATTTATTATTATTTTTTTCAAATACATTTATGCAAAATAAATATAAAATATACTTTTAAGCATAGAAAATTCGTCTCTTATTTTGGTTTTAAGACTAAATACTAGCTAAATGTTAGACCTTGACTTTGTTGCTTTTGGTTAGTTTTATTTTATTTTATTTTTTTTTTTTTTTTTTTTAAGATATTTTTACTTTTTAATTTTTATTTTTAGAAAATTTTCAAGCGCTAAAGTTGTGAAAAACTCCGGTAGAAATAAAAAACATTTAAAAGTTGTGCTTGGTTTTGTTTTTGGTTTAGATACTTTTTTTTTGTAGTTTTCGGTTGTGTAAGTTTTATTATAAAGCGATAGAGATGTAATCATTAACAAAAAACCGTTTTAGAAAAATTTGTGTTGGGAGTGTGGAAATATAATAACAATAATGCTATAAAAAGGTACTCTAGAACTTAAACCAATCGAAAAGACGCTTTAAATTCATTGCAGTCTAACAAATTCTTGCTAAATATGTATAAAAAGTTCAGATACATTTCAAAGATACATTTTTAAGATACATTTTAAAGATATATTTTTAGATACATTTTAAAGATACACTTTTTTTATGAATTTAAGAAATTTTCTTTATTATTTTACAAAGTTTTAAAAAGTATCTTTAAACACACATAGTATCTATGAACTTAAACTAATACAATTATTTTATATAATTATATATATCTCATTTCTAAAATTTTATTTTTGAAAATTCTAAAAGCCATCGAACTATGCTCTGCATATTTTTTCATTATGTCAAGTAAATAATTTTAAATATTCATAGCTTTATTTTGTGCATATTTATTAATTATTAATTTATTCTTTGGTATAGGTATATTATTTACGCTCTTCAAATATGTATATATATACTTATATATCCAAGTCTTTTTTTTGCCTATTGTTTGTGATATGTAAACCCTAGCCTTGTTTTTCTTTTTTTTAATTTTATTTATTTATTTAAGTGAAAATAAAACACAACATAATTTTCTTCTTGTATACTGTTCATGGTTTGCTTATATTGTATATTTATTGAGCATATTTTTTCTTCGGTATAACTTTATTAATTATTTATTTATTAATTTATTCACTTAAGTGTATCTTTGGTATTTCATACATACATACATATATATTTATTATTCATATTATGTAAGCAACGCAATTTAAGCACAACCAAAATTCATACATACAAACTTAGTCACTGAACTGTTACACATTTTGAATAAATTCATCAGCAACAATTGCAAATTGGCACAAATAAAAAAAAAAAAGAAAAAAAAAATTAAAATAAAATAAAATTATTTTCGATTCATTGCTGTTCTAATTTTTTGCTTGAAAACTGTGGCTTTGCCTCATTTCATCTCATCATTGATATTCAACACGTGCAATTGGTATTCCATATTCATTTTGTTCGAATACAACTAATTTACGTTTTTTACGTACGCGTGTTATGGTTGCTTCCGCTTTTGTATTTCCGTTTCCGTTAGTAGTGCTACTTGCTGTAGTTGTTGTTGTCGTTGTTGTTGTTGTTGTTGCTGTTGCCGAAGTTATTGTCACATCCTTCAACATTTCTTTCGTTGTTTCAATTTTCGTTACTTACTTGCAATTTTTCAGTTTTTTATTTGCATTCTCTTTATTTTCATTAAGCTTTTCGTTGTTGTTGTGAATTATTGGTTTCCGTTTTAAACGTTCATCATCTTTGTTTTTATTAGTTTGTGCTTTTTTGGCAATATTGGCAGCGGTGGCAATTGGCAACGCGGTTGTAAATGTTTATAGACAGCATCGATACGTTGCACCAAACGATTTACATATTTTGTTGTTGTACGATCGACAATTGAGGGCGCTTTAATGCAATCATTGCCGCCAAATTCACATACCTAAATTATTGGGGTTTTAAATTAAAATTATATTAGATCAGATTATGTTCCATTTTAAAATTTTTACCCTATAATGTTGCAGTATTGCCTCTTTGGGTGGCACATTAAGTGATCCTTTGCCAGGTGAAAATTCCCAAAACGAAATGATTACCCGCTTCGACTACTGCTTCTGGTTTGCATATGTATTTTGAGCGTTGTTTTTGTGGATGTAGTTTATAGCGTCTGTGAAATTAATTTATTAAACTTTATTTCTGTTTACAGTTTCAATTTTGTCTTCCTACGTAATAAGCAATATCATGAAAGGAGAGTGAACCTAGAGACTGAGACTGAGCTGCTGACTTTCCACTTCAAACTTTCTAAGCAGAATAAGAACTAATTATTTTAGAGAATCAGCAGTTTAATTTGAAATTGCGTATCATACCGAATTGATACTCGACCTCAAATTGAGCTGCTCTAAAATAGTCGGCAGTATATGGAGTCTTAGTTTTTTAACTCTATACAGCAGTTCTACTGTACATCCCTTGCTCTGGCGCTTGGGGATAGCGCTTAAGCTTGATTATAGAGATATGCATGCATCGGAGTCACGGAGCTAATTAGACAATACCCGTCTGAAGTTTTAAATTCTTAACATCCGACTGTGCTACCGACTTTCATACCGTAATCATGGAGGAAGAAACTTTTGATTTCTGGATAGTGAAAGTTGTAAATGCAAACCCGTCACCTTATCTGATGATCAAAGATGGACTGTGGCATGAGGTAAACTCAGAAGGCTTGGACTTGGAGAAAGCTTTCTACATACCAGGACACTGCAGTATGGATAGACTTGAAAGAGGGAAAACCCCCATATTTCTCGCACAATTGGCATATAGCTGCCCATTTGCTACCACTAAAAATTTCGGAAGAGAAACCTTTGTACGTGGTGGACTCTATAGGATCAGAACCAAGCAGTACAGTAAGAGAAACATAAGACTTGTAGACCACAGTGATTCTAACGTTTATGGAATGGTCCTTTTCTTTTAAATTTTGCAGGTACTGTTTTAAGGGATACCTTATCTGGCCGCGTGTTTCCCGATGGGCCAATGCCCTGTGATGGCGGATGTTGGTCTCGCAAGATCTTTATGGGAGTTTAACACTGGTGTTCTGGTATGTTTGGGATCAATCGTAGGACAAATAAGCTGAGCTTTTCTGCAACTATTCATATTTTGTTTTTCAATTTATTATTGTGTGAAAGAGCTTAAATTGTTCTAATGTAGGCGACCCTAGAACTCATTGGGATTAGTAACCCGACTAGCTGGGACTTACCCGATGGGATTAACCTCTTGTAACCAGCGTGAAAGCTTGCTCGTTCCCGGGAATATCACTATGCCCTGGGACCCATGAAAACTACTGTGGCGACTAACAAGATTAAGTTAGTTTTTACACTTCCTTACTAACTTAGATTTGGTCATGTGGTTATCCAGCGCTTTGATGGCAGCTTGGGCTGTCTGAGAAAATGAATACCGATCTGTCCCGAACCTCCAGCAACATTAATTGCTTGCAAGCCACTAGTACAGCAAGGACTTCCATCTGGAACACACTGGAAGGACCCGGCAGACGAAAGAACTCTTCCAATGCCAAGTCCTCCGAATATGACCCAGTCTCCAGCAACCCATCTTAGATCCATCGGTGCAGAGCGACAAACCACCTTTCCAGCAGCCATCCAACATTGCCTTAAGACTTAAGGAATTTAGTAAAATACGAAGTTTCGGACAGAAAGTCAGTAGAGCCACAGCAGTTTTCTCCAGATAGATATTAATGCTATACTAGTAAGATGTGCGCTTCTGGAAGAACTGAGAATTCGAGTCAGATGCGTCGAAACATATTGCGCCTCATATGAAATGCATATTCCTCGTGAAATTAACACCCTAATGGATTGGCAAGGGAAGATTTAACGGAAGAGTACAAGTCACTTTTAGTAAAGACTCCAATGAGTGCAAGGATCGCGTTTACTAGACACAAACAGATGGTCAAATTCGAGTAGTTGCAGGAAAGTTCGATTTTTTACTCCCTTTTTCATGTTATCGATAACTTACCTTCTTGTCTTTCTTTGTGTTACCAATGCTGCACGTACTCGTGCCATTTCCTTCTCAGACTCTATTTTTAAAAGCACTTGCCAATGGATCATCCGCAAATTGTAAATAGAAAAATGCATTCTGAAATGAATATGCGCCGGTATTTCGATTACGAAAACGTGCATTCAACGAACTAAAATATAAAAATGAAATTTAATTAAATTAAATATAGGGAAGACTTCAGCATAGAATACAAACCTTAAAAAGCTCACTCAACGTATCCGTATAACGTGGTACAATAAATTCATCCAGATCAACCAATGCCAAATACTTATAACGATACATACTACGATATAGACAATCATTTAGTGCGGCAAATAAACCTTCTGTGCGTATTTCCTTCTGTGAACGCATACGTAAATTCCAGGGCAAAATAGTAACGGTGGGACGCACATAATGTTCGGTGCGTATAAAACGTTGATTTGTGCTACTACTTGTATTACCACTGGTTTGCAATTCAACAGCAGCAGCAGCACCCGGACGTAGTTCCTCAACATCCAAAGCAGTTAAATTATCAGGTATATCGCCAGCGATATAATGTTGCAACACACAGGAAGCATGTGGACCCAAAGTATGATTATAAAGGTAAAATGTGAAACGCCAAGTATAGCATAGAACTCCAAATATTCCATTAGATATAAAGCTTGATCATAATTAAAATGAAACGGTTTAACACAAACGGCTATTTTATCGGGTATATGTTCGCCAGTTGGTGGAGCATGGTGCAATGGTGACATTGGCGCGGAACTTGTGTTATTCGTTGTCGTTATTGTTGATAAAAAGTCTTCATCCCAATCTGTATTACGTAAACGCAATAAATTACCCGGTGGCGCACGTAAACGCGAAACAATGCTGACATATTGCGGTATTTCTAATGGTGGTGCACGAACTGGACATAGTACAAAACAAGCGCTATATTTTAAATTCCAATTCTCACGTATAATCTGATAGAGAACGCATGGAAAAGTGTAAAAACACAGAAAAACGAAAAATTAAATAAACCATTTAATTTATGACTTGCTAATTAGCTTCCGCTAGCACTAACCTTCGTTCTAGCCATTACAGTCGCCGATGTATATTTGGCACGTTGCTGTTGTGGCTGTTGCTGTCGTCCGCCTGCACTGACGCTGTAACTAGTATTTCCGCCATACCAAAAACGACACCAAACACGTTCTGGTGAACGTGTCTTAGTTGCTCCTACCACGCGCACTAATCGTGCACCGTCACGTCGGTCATAATAGGCTGAGAAGACAAAGAATTTAAAACGTGTGCCGTTGACAACTTGCCAAGAGCCATCAGTTGGCGGTGTGCCAAAAGGAAAGTGCGGTAACGTTTCCTCTACTTTAGCTGGCAGTACTTGTCCCCATGGTATGAGTGGTACATTTGAGCCGCTACCCACACCAAAAGCACCACCTAAACCTGCTGCACCTCCCCCGCCACCATAACCACCCACAGCAGCGCTATTGAGCAAAAGTCCAGCACGTCCTCCCACGCTACCAGCATCAGCGTTGCCTGCTTCTGTAAAATAGGTTTAATGAAAGTCATAAACTGTAATAGTGGACGTCTTCGTCATCGTCTTTATCGTCCTTTTACATAATATATATATATTTTCTATCATATATAATCGTATAAAGCGATCAAATGCGCATTTTCAATAGAATCGAAGAAGAAAATATTTACTTGCCCAAAAGGCATCAGTAGCATTTTTTCAATTTTTACTTAATTTTATGATTGCTCATGTCGCAATAGTTGATTGGATTGAAATAAATTGAATGATGCGCACCCTCTGAGTGTCTGTTTATGTTATATAAGTTTTGTATTTGATAAATGTTTTACTTACCTTGAATTCTTAATTTATTGTCACGAAACTGTACAAACCTAATTTATTATCACTTAAGAGGCTACCATCCAATAAATCATAATCATCCTGGAAATAAATTTTGTAAATAACGATTACTTTAAAATTTTTGCTATAAATTTTTATAAAATAAAAACGCTTAAATAATAGCTTTCATTTAGAATGAAATAATAATATACAAAAAGCCACACACCAAAATATTGTTTGTGTTGTAAAAAGTGGCTATGCACTGCATTATTTTCCCGTTTTTTTCAACAATTGTATAATAAATTAAAATTATCTAATGCAATTTGTTATGCGCCGCCGCTTGACTGACTAAATACAGGAAAACTTTATTCCAAACTAAATGCAGCTTTATACAGGTTCGACGAGATGAAATTCGGATAGAAAAATTTCTCATGAATTCTATTTTTTATACCCGCCACACATAGTGTAAAGGGTATATTCAGTTTGTCTGAAAGTTTGTAACGCATCGAAGGAGACGTCGTAGACCCCATAAAGTATATATACTCTTGATCAGCTCGACGAGACGAATCGATCTATGTCCGTCTGTCCGTCAGTCTGTCTGTCTGTATATTTCTAGGCATCTTTTTTGTTGAAATATAAAGATATTTAGCTGAAATTTGGAACTTAAGCTTTTCTCGGCAATGACTATTTTAAGTTCGAGGAATTAGAGTGCCAAGCCCATTTTTAGGTATAGCCCCCATACAAACTTACCGCTTTTTTTCCGATTTTTTGTATAAGAATACTACTTATTTATGAATGTATTCGCTCCCAATTGGGTAAAAACATTTCTTTTGTCATCCAGTGTCAAAACCAAGATGCCACGCCCATTTTAAGGTATAGCCCCCATAAAAACTTACCGCCCATTTTCGAATTTTTGTATGAAAATAGGCATTGTTTTTGAAATGTATTCACTCCAAATTGGATGAAATCACTTCTTATGTCATCCAGTGTCAACACCAAGGTGCCACGCCCATTTTTAAGTGTATCCCCCATACAAAACTACCGCCCATTTTCGAAATTTTGTATGAAAATGATTATTATTTGTGAATGTATTTACTACAAATTGGATAAAAACACTTCTTTTGGCACCCAAGGTCAGACCAAATGTGCCACGCCCATTTTCAGATATATCCCCCATACAAACTTACCGCCCATTTTCGAATTTATGCATGAATATGGTTACTATTTATGAATTTATTCACTCCGAATTATCTTTAAAAAAACATCTGATATCATCCAATATCAAAAGCAAAGGTGCCACGCCCATTTTTATCTAAAGTCCCCATGCAAACTTAACGCCCATTTTCGAATTTTTGCATAAAAATGGTTATTTTTTGGTAATGTATTGACTCCTAATTGGGTAAAAACTTTTAATATCATCCAATATCAAATCCAATGTGCCGCTCCCATTTTTTGGCATAGGCCCTACACAACGTGAGTTGTATCAGATCGTTGACCCCGTCCTATCCCATCTCGAAGTTCTATGAAAGCCACTGATGATAACACATTAACAATTTAAAAATACGTGTGACGGGTATATAAGCTTCCGTTCCTCCGAAGTTAACGTTTTTCCTTGTTTTTTTTTTTTTTTTGCTCCTTTTTTGAAATTTCAAATAATCACCCGTAGAAAGGAACTTCAAGTGAAAGTCAAAATAAAAATCTATTTAAATGAAAAATCAATGGATAAAGAATATATCTCGAATCGCTTTAAATGCTACGGTTCCCTTTTTCCACCAACTTTGGGACTAATTTCATTTATCACTATGACCTCTGCTTAATATATCTCAAAATGTTCAGGAGAGAGGTTTTGATAATTTATCACAAAAGAATTCTTACAGCTCTTTCGGAATTAAATTGAATCAGGGAAATTTATACCAACCAAATTCCAACCAAAATAAATTACAACGCCTCACAAAAATCTCATCTTTTAGATAGAAATTTGGAAGAGTTTAAGTAAGACACCATTAAACAAATGTGTTTTAATTAGATAATTTTTATAAGTAGAAACATTATTCCTTTTCTTAATCAACTGCATCATTAAAATTCCAAATTGCATTGGTAAATTTTTAATATTTAATTTGCAAACAAATTTCTTATGCAGAACCGAACGTAGAAAAAGTACTCCAACTTGCTCGAAATGGACTATTACATTTATTGAGGACTAATATTTATCAATAAGTCCTTGCATTAAATTATAATTTAATTATAATTAAATAATTATAATTAAATTTTTGACCGGATAACGATGTTTCTCTTCATAAACGGCCATATGATAACATCCATTCATTTATTATTTAAGTTTTTAAAACTTTAAGTAATAAAGAATGTACTTTTTAATTTTTTGTTTTTGGGTTCATTTTTGAACTTCTGTCAAAAACAGTTAACCTTTGAAAATGGAATAATAAATGATTGGATGTTCTTCTATGGCCATTTATGAAGAGAAACACGGTTATCCGGTTTAAAAATATTTAGGTTGTTCAAATAGTCAGGCACTTTTGCAGTTTGGCAAAAGTTTTTCTTTTTGGTCACACCTTTAACACTAAAAAATACCAAACATACAAAAAATGTATTATCACTCCCAGATTATCTTTTTTCAACATTAGCTTTGCTTGACGTTTTGTTGTCAGGGGTCACGGTCAGGTAAGTTAAGCAGAATTTTTTCAGTACAAGTTGTTGTTGTTTAAGCAAAAATTAATCTGCCATTCTGCTAAATGACTACCAAAGTAATTTAAACAAATAAATGAAAATCAATTTATTTATTCAACACAAATTTGAAAATATTTTCCTAATAAAAAACCATCATTTAACTCTTTTCTATTTAGTACAAAACAAGAAGCTGTACAAAATCTATGCAAAACACTTGATGGTATTAATAAACAATTTGAAAGTCAATTAAATCGCCCACTAAGACTGCAGGCAAATTCCCAAAAGGAGCAGCAACAACAACAACAAAAATGAGCAATGAAATGAAATTCGCAATTCACGAAAATAAAATCCTTAAAAAATAAAAAGTAAAAAAAAAAGGAAAAGTAAAATTGAATGAGCACAATTGCAACTCAAAAGGACAAAAACAACAACAACAAAAATATAAGCAAAAAGCAAAAAAGCAGAAAAATATGGCATTCACTATGAATTCCAAGTGTTGCAAACAAATAAATCAGAATAGAACAGAATACAATTTTAACTTATAATGCTATCTCTTTTCAACTTTCAACAATTTCGCGTATTAAAAATGTGCATTATGTCTGCTTAAATATGCAAATCCATTTTTGTGCACTAAAAATATGCAGTAACATCTTTTGTTTTCCCACGGACGTATTGTACTTATATAGATACAATATATATATAGACAACGCGAAAACTAGCAGACAATCCTTTTTAGTCATGCCGCACCGTACATAGTATGCCAGAGAGTCCTTTCGTGTTGTCTGAATTATGATTTTGGAAGCGCTTATTGCCAAACAATTGTTGGAATTTTTAATTTTACCTTTTATTATATTTTTTGTTTTATTTTCTGTTTTATTTTTATCGTTCTTTAGTTCGTTTGTTTTTGTTGTTTTTATTACGTATACGTAAAGTTTTTGCCATTGCATACTTTTGGGAGTATTTGCAAAAATGTAAAAATAGCTATTGCTGCACAGCTACAGCATCCTAAATCAAAATAACAAAAAAAAAAAAAAAAACATTTGCATAACAAAACTTACCTTAACATTATCATAATCCGGCATTGAGTCACCCAAACGACCACCCAGATTGCTGCCCTGGCGTAAAGTCAACATGCCGCTGTGTGACCTTTCGTCGATCATAAATACCTGAAAAAAAGTGGGCGTTTATAAATGATAATACCCATGAAAATGGAAAAAAATATGAAAAAAAAAAATAAATTTATAATCACAGCAAAAGAGTTTCTTTTTTGCATAACAATTTTTCAAAAAAAATTTTTACCTTCCCCGTACTTTTTTTTTTTTTTTATGTATAAAGTCATCTTTCTATATTTTCTCGCAACTCATAAATATTTTAACATAAATTGTTTTTTAATTAATACTTTTTCTGCATTTTAATTAGCAAGTAACGAGGAGCGTTGTAAATGAAAATTTGTACAAAACAATTTACACCTCTGCACTCGCTTCAACCCATTCAACTCTGCTGCTACGCTTTGTGGTTGCAATTTTTTAATTAATTATCTGCTGTATTTTTAATTAAAGCTAATTGAAATTATAAATCCCCAGCTTTGCATGCTTCAAGAGTACAGAAACAAAAAAAAAAAAAAAAAATAACGCAAAAAGTATAAACAGGTGGAACGTGTATAATAGTCAAAGGATTTATTTAGCTACAAAACAATCATTTAATAATTTTATTTTTTTAAAAAATGTTGAAAAATTAGTACAAAAATGTTTAATGAGTTACTCTTGGGTAATTAAGCATTTAAAATTGTTATTTAAATTCTATTATGCACCTTTGGTTGTCTTGGGATTATTTTGAAAATGTGCAAAAAGGAAAGCGTTTTTTTTTGTTATACACTGTACCCAAAGGGTAAAAGGGTATATTAAGGTAGCGATTTTATTTAACACACAGGCAAGATAGACCCTATAAAGTATATATATATATATATATATATTTGAGCAGCTTTGGAAGGGATGTCGAACTAGCTTTGTCTGTCTGTCCGTCCGTCTGTCCTGATCTCTGGCGTATGATAGAGATTAATATGAAGACCATAGGAGATAGAGCTACCATATTTGAAACTTAGACTCTCCTAAGCCGTCAAGTGTGCAAACAGTTTTTCTCTAGCCCCATTTTAAGGGGTACCTTCTTACAAATCTACCTTTAAACTTTGGATTTTAGTATTAAAACTAAAGGGTGGTTAGATTTAAAGGGCCGATGTTGATTTTGAATAAAACACGAATTATTTAGGAAATTATTGACATTTCTTTTTATTATGATATACTGGTACGACTCAATTATGTATGGAACAAAATATCGGCCAAATGGCCACCATTGCTTCGGCGGCACACGTCCATCCGATGGTCAAAATTTTCGATGATTCTGAGGCATAATTGAGGTTCAATGTCGTTAATGTGCCGAATTATCTCATCTTTTAGCTCTTGAATTGTTGTTGGCTTATTGGCGTACACCTTTTCTTTCAAATAACCCCCAAAGAAAGAAGTCCAACGGTGTCAAATCACATGATCTTGGCGGCCAGTTGACATCGCCGCGACGTGAGATTATTCGGCCATCAAATTTTTCGCGCAAAAGAGCCATTGTTTTGTTAGCTGTGTGGCAAGTGGCACCACCAACCACTTATCGTCCACATCCATATCTTCCAATTCAGGCCACAAAAAGTTTGTTATCATCTCACGATAGCGAACACTATCCACAGTAATTGCCTGGCCAGCCTCATTTACGAAGAAGTACGGCCTTATGATGCCGCCAGCAAATAAACCGCTCCAAACAGTCACTCTTTGTGGATGCATTGGTTTTTCGACAAACACTCTTGGATTCTCATTCGCTCAAATGCGGCAATTCTGCTTATTGACGAAACCACTGAGGAGCAAATGAAGATTAAAATTGACCAAAAAAATCACAAAGTGCACGATATGCATTTTGATTTGAACGCCCATTTTCATAATAGGCCTGAATAACTTTAACGCGTTGCTCGATTGTGTATCTTTCCATGGTTCAAATTGAGTTAGTCTGAAGTTGAGAAATGTCAAAAGAAATGCAGGAAAAAACTTGACGTTGAGGTGTGGTTCACATTCAACATCGGCCCTTGAAATTTAACCACACTTTACATTGTTTCTTATTCTAAGAAGTCTAAATTTAGAATAAATTATGCCTATGATAGTCCCAATGTAATAGTACAATATGGGTAACAATATACCCCATTTTTTAAGTTTTTGTATACAAATCCAATTCAATGAGGTATGGTAGTAAGATAGGTCTTAACTTCAGATACATTAAGATTGAATGTAGAGTATCTTGCAGTCGAGCATATTCAACTTCAGCTTCTTTCTTGTTTTTGTTATAGTTTTAATAATTTGTTATTGTTCCGTTAAGTATTTAAGCAAATAAGAAGCTAGGGTAAGAGTTCAGGTAAATATAAAAGCGAAAGCAAAAGTTAATAGAATATTAAATTAAAGAATATTAAACGGACAGAGAGATATTTTGCGAAATTAGAGCCTGTTAGAACGAACCTAATTCTCAAGATAAGTATCAAGTCGAAATAAGGCTATGAAAAAATGAAAAAATCAAAGGTCAAAGTGAGAATATGGCTACTAATTCTATCAGTAGGTATGGAGTAGTCGTTAAGCTGCCTTATTCTCGAGATGGCCCGTTTCAGAAAAAAACACAGAATGTATACATAGGCCCGTTTCATTAATCTCTGAACTCTATTGCTGAGTACAGATATAGTTTATTTAGATAATATCTCAGTCGATGATTACCAACCTGGTAATCCGTTAGTAACCTAATATCTGGTTTACGGAGCAGATATGTCAAAATCATTTCAGGCTTACAGCTTTTTTATCCAAGTTAAATGCGTAGAATCCCTGTGAGAATTTTCGCAAATTTACAGCCTTTATTGCATCTTCAGTCTACAATCCAATATATGGTGACTTTACAGCTAAGGGTGCTCTTTGATAACCTCTCCAAAAAAATGGTATAGTCGACGTAGCCAAGTACGTTTTCTGTCCATCCAATGAATGATATATTAACATAGTCGTCAATCTACACATTGAACCAGGACCTTAACAAATATCAAAATAGGAAAAGACCTCAGATCAAAATTTTCCAAAATCTCTTCTTATTGCTCTCCCTAGGCAGTTAATTGAATCAACAGTAAAAAACAAGAAAGAAAAGGGTGAAAAAATCCACTTTAGATCCTCAACAGTTAAAAATTTCGGAAAGTTCGTGAACATGCCAAAAATATTTTTTAACACTCTTTCGCCTAATATGAAGTCTATTTCGAAAAAATGGCTTTTCAATTTTGAGGCCCCTAATGGGCTTAGCTGTTAATTTCCAAAATCTTGTCTAAATAATCACATGTTCAAGTATATGTAGTAATTCAATTGTACAGCAAAAATTAAAAAAATATTATTGATTAATAAAAGGTCGGTTTTGAGTACCCCTTTGGGTTCCCAAATGGCCTTTCAAATGCGACAAAGTAAAAAAAAGGTAATATTAATATATTTTGATTTCGGCAATGAGCACCAGATCCATATTTTGGAAATCGACCTTCTCCCCATTCTAAAAATATTGGCTTTTAGAAGCAACTCAGGCAACGAAAACTTTTATAAAGTCAGAAGAAAACTATGTAAATCTGGTACTTCAACCGAAATGACACCTAAAAACAGAGCTGTAAAACATGTCTCAAAATTTTAATGGATTGAGTAAATTAAAACACATCTGAGCGCCCTACATATTGAAATTAAATATTAGTACCAAATGAAAAAAACGTTGTCTAAATTTTGTAATCAAATGTCTGAACACGTATATTATTTGAATCTAATTCCCTAAAAAATCCCAAAAAAAATTGTAAGTCAAAACATCCAATATTTTATATCTACTAAAACATTCGTTGCAATTAGTTTGTATAAATTATTGAATAATCTTGACTAAAACTCAATGATTTCATCAAACATTTTAGACAAAAATTTAATTTAAATTATTTGTGTATCTAAACACACCTTTAAACAAATCAATATGTGTAAGTAAAATTTAAAAAAAATGTGTAAACAAGCCTTTATAAACCATAAAAAAATTCTTTAAATCAAAGTCACTTTGTTTTTGATTTCATAAAAAATTTAAAAATAAAAATTCTAATAAAAATATTTTATTCAAACTTACCTCAGTCAAAATGATCAATCCAAAACCGCAAAAAAAGCAATCACAATAAGAAAACTCATACCAGAACGCTCACGGCTGCCCCAATTCTTTTTGCCGCGCTTTGCCATTGATGGTGTCAATGATGTCCTTGTACTGAGTGAATGCTGCTGATGTTGTTGTTGTGGCTGATTATAATGATGTTGATGTGCGTGATGGTAATGACTATGGCTATGACTATGACAATGACTATGTTGGCTGTTATAATTATCTACAGCGTTGCTCAATAACAGCGGATTCGAAGAGGACGTTGATTGCAATGAGAGCACTGAATTTGTGCGACTTTTTGAGTGGCAACACCAACGGCGCCAGTGCCAGCGCCCAATTGTAAAGGCGAAGAAGTTCTTGAAGATGAGCTTGTTGAGGAACCAGACGTTGCGGATGTAGTGGATACCAAATTTAAATTTGTTGCAGCAGTTATAGTTGATTTTTTTGCATTTATTGTTTTAGTATTTTTATTTAGAATATTATTAGTCGTCGTTGTCGTATTTGTCATAGAAGAGCCCCCCGCTGTGCTTGTTGTCAGTTCAGTATATTTTGGGGGCTCCTGCTGTTGAACATTGCTTTTAAATTTTTATTTTATGTTTGACTTTTAAATCGGTCTTCTCAAAATCTGAAAATTGGTACAAAAACAAGAGGCATTTGCTTATACTCTTGACACGTAAAATAATAACAAATTATAATTTTGTACCAGCCAAAAATAGCAAAACAAATCCCTAAATTGAAGCATGCTTAACAATTTTTTGGTTCCTAAAGTGTGGATTGCATTGGATTTCAAGGTATCCTACGACTGATTTAAATAATAAAATTTGCTGAAGTTGAATCATTTCGTGAGATCTAACAATACTTAACAATTTTCTGTGAAAGGTTTGTTGTACAAATAAGTTCATTAAAAATTTGATTGGATGGTTTGTTGGGACATTCGATTAAAGATGTTTCAGAGATATTTCACAAACCATCTCAGCACATTTATAGAAGGACATTCGTCAAACTGTTAGAGAAGAAGAGAAAGGGAAATACAGTAATGCAATGAAAAAGTCCCTACGCCCTCTATTGGCCAGGACACATTTACATGGCTGTTCAAAACCGCGCCAGACATCAACAACTCGCAAAAGAATAAGAAAACAGCGAACCACTCCAAAGATACGTGGTAACCGAGAATGAAAAAGATTCAAATAAAAACTTAATTTGCTGTATCTGATGGAATTGAAACTATCTAATTAATTAGGAACAGTTTTGACGAGAGGGGGTCTTTTGAGGAACCTAGAAAAGCAGGAAACTCTCCGGTCCTGTAGCTTATTAGGGCTTTTGAAAATGTGTCGCTAATTTCCGATATACGAGGTGAGTCTAATAAAGAAGGCCAATAAATAAGATTAATCTTCGCTCGATGCTTTAATCTGATTTGATACAAATCTGCAAAAGAATTTTATCTCTAGATGGAGTTCCTAAACAAGTCCATATTGAGAAACTCTTTTTTCCTAATTAACACCATCAAATAATGCATCTGTATTTAGTTTTCTTTACAGCTTTAAAAAAGAACTATAAAAATCAAGATCATTTGTTGTCGATTATCACAATCAATTTCCGTTTTTTATTAATTTTTCTTTTTTTATTATTTTATTTTATTTAATATTTTTTATTTAATTTTTTTTTTTTTTATTTTATTTTATTATAATTTTTACACTATTTTGTTTTTCTTCTTTCACTTTTTGTTCATTTCTCTTTATGCTCTTCAGTACAATAGCACGCAAATTTCACGAGCAAAACAAAAAATTAAACCGGAAAACGGAAACAACCCTCTCCGCTCCGGAATGTCTACGAGCGGAAAGAGTGCAAATGAGCGTGTAAAACATCTCTCGGAATATTTTCGTTTAAGGCTGACATGTCAGGCCAATTACAGGAAAAATCAATAATGCACACTTCGATTGCTGTTTCAATCAAAAAATAAAAGGATTTTGTGTTTTTTTTTGCAATATGCAAACTAAATTAATGAATTCGATTTTAATTCTCTTTAAATAAAAGTAACATTTGCATGATATCTGTTTGTTTATTTTTTAATTTATGAAATCAAAATACTTCTTTTTAACAAGCAAGGACACCACACTTCAAAAAGACACTTCACTATTTGTATTTAACACAAAATCATTTTGCTTTTTTCATATCTTAAAATATTTACATTTATTAATTTTCGTTTTGCCACAATTTGTTAAACATTTTAAACTTATTTTAAACACAAAAAACTTAAATTTTTTTTTTTCTGTGCAGTTTAAACAATTTTTATTTTATTATTTCTATGCAGTCCGCTGCCAACTGTCAAAATGTTTTCTGTTTGTCTGGTAAAAACAACAACATTAAAACAGCTGTGCAAATAAGAACATGCGCATTGTACAGCTTGCTCAAATGTTAAATAAAAAGTGTTGCCAGATTGAATATTATTGCATACTTTTTAAAAACATTTTTTGCACATCTTAATAAATAATAAAAGTAAACTTCGGTGGAACCGAAGCTTAAATACCCGTCACAAAAATCTTTGAACAGTTTGTGTGATAATAAGTGGATTGTATTCGTTTATAAATATATAAATATTTATAAATAATTACTATTTTATAAAAAAGTTCGAATATAATCGGTACGATTGTATGGGAGCTATAGCTAAAAGTGGGTCTTGTTGTGGTACCTTGCTTTTGATATTTGATGGGATAAGTAGTATTTTTACCCAATTTGAAGTGAATACATTCGTACATAATTACTATTTTCATACAAAAATTCCAAAATGGGCTATTAATTTGTAAGGGGCCGAGAAAAGCTTAAGTTTCAATTTTCAGATTGATATCTTTATATCTTGACCGAAAAAATTTCAAAATAAGGAAAATCGTTAACTTCGGTGGAACCGAAGCTTAAATACCCGTCACAAAAATCTTTGAATAGTTTATGTGTGATCATAAGTGGCTTATATACATTTATAAATATATATTTGGAAATAATTACTTTTTCATATAAATGTTCGAAAATAATCAATAAGTTTGTATGGGGGCTATATCTAAAAATGGGCGTGGCACCTTGGTTTTGATATTGGATGTCATTAGAAGTGTTTTTACCCAAATTTGCGTGAAAAGTTTCAAAAATAATACCTATTTTAATAAAAAAATTCGAGAATGGGCGGTAAGTTTGTATGGGGGCTATATCTAAAAATGGGCGTGGCAGCTTGGATTTGATATTGGATGACATTAGAAGTGTTTTTACCCAACTTCGAGTAACTACATTCATAAATAGCTATTTTCATGCAAAAAAATTAGAAAAAAAAACAGTAATTTTGTATGGGGGCTATACCTTAAAATGGGCGTGGCACTTTGATTTTAACACTTGAACTGCTTAGGACTGAGAAAAGCTTAAGTTCCGAGTTTCAGGTCAATATCTTTAAAACTGAGCGAATGAATCGCATACATACAGACAGACGGACGGACAGACGGACGGACAGACAGACGGACATGGCTAGATCGACTCGTCTCGTCGTGCTGATCAAGAATATATATACTTTATAGGGTCTACGACGTCTCCTTTAATACGTTACAAACTTTCTGACAAAATGATAATACCCTCCACACTATGTGTGGCGGGTATAAAAATATACAGACGGACAGACAGACATGGCTAAATCGATTCGTCCCGTCGAGTGCTGATCAAAAACACGGGGTGCATATCAAAAATACAAAGACTCGAAAATGGGCGAGAAGTTTGGATGAAGTCCATTTCGGGTGTAGCACTTTGGATCTGACCGAGGCGGCAAATTGGTTCATATTTGGTTGAGTTTTGTTACATGTTACACTTATTAGTTATTTTATAATTAAAAAAATTGTTTTTATACCCGCCACACATAGTGTGAAGGGTATATTCAGTTTGTCTGAAAGTTTGTAACGCATTGAAGGAGACTTCGTAGACCCCATAAAGTATATATATTCTTGATCAGCTCGACGAGATGAATCGATCTAGCCATGTCCGTCTGTCTGTCCATCTGTCCGTCCGTCTGTCCGTCTGTATAATTCTAGGCATCTTTTTCGTTGAAGATATAAAGATATTAAGCTGAAATTTGGAACTTAAGCTTTTCTCAGCAACGACTATGTTAAGTTCGAGAATGAGAGTGCCACGCCCATTTTTAGGTATAGCCCCACACAAACTTACCGTTTTTTTGATTTTTTTGTATAAAAATACTAATTATTTATGAATGTATTCGCTCCCAATTGGGTAAAAAACATTTCTTTTGTCATCCAGAGTTAAAACCAAGATGCCACGCCCTCTTTTAGGAATAGCCCCCATATAAACTTTCCGTTTTTTCCGATTTTTTGTATAAAAATACTAATTATTTATGCATATATTCACTCCAATTTGGCTAAAAACGTTCTAATGTCATCCAATGTTAAATCAGATGTGCCACGCCCATTTTTTGGTATAGCCCCCAAACAAACTTTCCACCCATTTTCGAATTTTTGTATGAAAATGGTTATTATTTACTGTAATTTGGGTAAAAACTCTTCCAATATCATGGAGCCACGCCCATTTTTAGGTGTTTTTTCGATACAAACTTACCGCCCATTTTCAGATACTTTCGAGAAATATGTTATACATATCTGTATTTTAAGCTCAAAATTTTAAATTAATATTGTGTGTAAACTTGGGTGACCGCTGATGATTACCCATAAACCTCTTTAAAGATTTGTGTGACGGGTATTTAAGCTTCGGTTCTACCGATGTTAACGTTTTTCTTGTTTTTCAATTAAAACAGTTTGAAACTTTGTTTAATCTGTACATAACGATGTTAGTATTGTTTAATGTTTTGAACAAATATTCTTGCTTAAATATAGTTATTAATTGTTTTTGATAATTAACCAATGCGTTTTAAATTAAAATAAGTAAAAAATTTTGCATGGTCACCTTACACTGAAATATTTCTGAACCAGTTTGCAGCCTTGTTTCTGACAAACAATCTACTTTTGATCAAAAAAGGCAAAAATGGTAGATTTGTTTGAGGGCTACAAACTACCTAGGATCGAGAAAAACTAAAGTTTGAGCAAATGAATCAGCTTGAAAAAGACAAACGGACAGACAGACATATGGACATAGCTAAATGGATTCGACAGTCATGCTGATTAAAAATATATATACTTTATGGGGTCTACGAAGTCTCCTTTAGTGCATTACAAACTTTCCGACAAACTGAAAATGTATACCCGTTCACACTATGAATAACGGGTTTCTTATACCCGTTATACATAGTGTGATTAGAAAAACAATTTTCTAAAGGTTGCTCGTTAGAGCTCTGAAGCATCGAAGTATTTAGTTTATTGGTTTTATCTTTTGCAGTCTGTGAGATAATCTGCTTCGTACAGCAGAGAGTTAGATGAATCGTTGGAAGGACTGACAGACATATCTATATCGACTCTCATTTCAATGCTGATCATGAAGTAAGATCACATCTTTTGTACAACATATTTGTCGCAATTATTCTTGTAAAATCGATTGAAAGCATAATTGTGCAAAAGCTATTCTATGGTATTTGCACAGCTAATGTCAATATTCAAACGAAAATTGCCTCATATGATAATAGCAATCTTTTAAGCGTTTTATATGCATTCTTTATAGATACAAACACACAAACAAAGTTTTTACTATGACAATACACACATATCCATTTTCCATTTAACTTTCTATGCTTTTCTTTTTTTCTTGTTTTTCACAAAATGTTCACTGGACAAAGAAATTAGCGGAAACAATAAAATTCGGAAAGTTTTTGAAAACCAATAAATTCAAGTGTTTGAAATCAATTGAGAACAAATTTCAAATACCAAAATGAAGAAAAAAGTAGAATTGTTTTAAGACAAAAACAAAAAACTGAAAAAGAAACAAAAATAAAAGAAGCAGCACATAAGTGTAATAGTAATAATAATAAGAGTAGAAGAAAAAGATGTGAAAAAACTAACGAATATAACTTCTAACGCGATTGAACAATTGTTCAAGTGTCTCTGTTTGTCTGCATATGTATGTGTGTGTGTGTGTGTGTGTGTGTGTGTGTGTTTGTGAAAATGTTCAAAGCAATCGAAAAGTTTCAACGACAAACAAATATCCGAAAAATAGAAAAGATGTAGGTGTGGTATATAAATATGTAAAGTGCCTGAATGTATGCAAACATTCTTCGATTCAAACTTTTTCTACTATATAAAGTGAAAGCGATTGATAAGTTATCAGCTATGTTTAAATAAATATAATTAAATTAGGTTTATTAAGTTTTATGAATTATTTATTTAATAATTTTTAAATTTCCTCACACAAATGCAAGCTAGATCGGTTTCTATAATTAAGAGCAAAAAAAAAAATATTTTATAGCTGAATTCGCTTGTTTCTGCTTGGAAAAAAGCGAACCAAAGCAGCCAAACGTATTTCTACATTATAGCTTTCCAATATTGATGTCAAAGCAGTTCTTCAATATATCATACTAGCAGATATCAGGCGTTTGCTACCACGTTTTACGGTCGTTTCGGTTCTTTTCCGTTTCGCATCTGCAAATTATTGATCAGTTCGATGAGACGAATCGATTTATCTGTCTGTTGCGATGCGTTTTACTCAGAATGTTTTTAAGATATTGACACAAAATTTTAAAATTAAGCTTTTTATGGCCCTAGTTAGTTTGTATGTCCGAATCAAGGTGCCACGACCATTTTTAAGTATAGCCCCCATACAAATCTACCGCCCATTTTCGAATTTTTGTATGAAAATATTTATTTTTTCTGAATTAGTCCAATTCAAATTTGGTTAAATTAATTTTAATGTCCGCCTAAGTGAACACTATCGATATGGTAAGGATCGGGCTAATATAACATAAAGCTTCCACACAAATTTGACCAAATTCATCATGAAATTTAATCCAAGCACCTGGTGAACATATAAACTATTGAAAGTGTTGTGTAACGGGTACTTCAGCTTCGGTTTTACCGAAGTTAATGTTTTTCCTTTCCATTTTATACCCGTCACACACAGTGTGGAGGGTATTATCATTTTGTCAGAAAGTTTGTAACGCATTAGAGGAGAGATAAGCTCGACGAGACGAGTCGATCTAGCTATGTCTGTCTGTCTGTATGTATGCGTTTCATTCGCTTAGTTTTAAAGATATTGGCCTTGAACTCAGAACTTAAGCTTTTCTCAGTCCAAAGCAGTTCAAGTGTTAAAATCAAAGTGCCACGCCCATATTAAGGTATAGCCCCCAAACAAATTTACCTTTTTTACGGATTTTTTGTTTGAAAATAGCTATTATTTATAAATGTAGTCTCTCCAAGTTGGGTAAAAATACTTCTAATGTCATCCAATGTCAAATTCAAGCTGCCACGCCTATTTTTAGTTATAGCCCCATACAAATTTACCGATCATTTTCGATTTTTTTTGTATAATAATTGGTATTATTTTTGAGAATATTCACTCAAATTTGGGTAAAAACACTTCTAATGACATCCAATAACAAAACCAAGGTGCCACGCCCATTTTTAGCTATAGTCCCCATACAAACTTATAGATTATTTTCGAACATATGTATGAAAAAGTAATTATTTTCGAATATATATTTATAAATGTATATAAGCCACATAAACTTATCAAAGATTCGTGTGACGGTTCCACCGAAGTTAACGTTTTTTTTTTTTTTTTTTTTTTTTTGTATTTTATTTGATTTTTATTATTTTTTTTTTTTTTTTATGGCAGCGTAACCAAAATATAAAAACATAAAAACATACTAAAAAATACCAATATTTTATTGCAGCGTGCCCAAAATATGTAGGGAAATGCTACAATCAGCAGTTTTTTATTTTTGTTTTTTTTATTTGCATCGAATCCACAAAACGTTGAGGCTGCAATAATAAAAAGAAACAAAAGCAACACATTTTTGTACCCGTTACACAAAGTGTAAACGGGTATATTCAGTTTGTCCGAAAGTTTGCAACGCATTGAAGGAGACATCGGAGACCCCATAAAGTATATATATTATTGATCAGCTCGATGAGACGAATCGATTTAGCCATGTCCGTCTGTCTGTCCGTCTTCCACCGAAGTTAACGTTTTTTCTTGTTTACATTTAGAAAATCGACTTATTGAATGAATGTCGAAATGTATAATGTCGCCTCTCAAATGAAACCGATTTGGGACTCATCGGTTGTATGGTTTCAACGTCCATAGCGGATATAGACACATTTTTGACTATTTTATTGACTGTTATAAGAAGATTTGAGGAAAAAAATAATTAAAATAAATAATAAAAATATAAAAAAATAAACCAAACTTTATACGACTGGAACCTGGTTTACTTAGACACCTGTCGAATCCTTAGACAAACCTGTAGCAAAATGCAATGCAAGAATTAAAAATTCACGAGCACGAAAAGCACACCTTTAGTGTGGCCGTCGTTGGTGTTTTTGATCAAAAAAATCTCGTGATGCATCGTAAGCTTTTATTTGAACTGAGAAGTCCATCATAATCATCCATATTATATAATACCTTGCAGATTAATACTTTCAATCAAAAAAAAAGTAGTTTTTCATTGAGCCAAACGCCTATTGTAGGACGATGACTACTATAAAAAGAAGTCTCGAGCGTTTTGCATTGCATTTTCTTGTCATTTACCAAACAGCCCTCGCATGTGCGTATACAAATCGAAAAACGCTCAACACTCTCATACGCTTTTAAATGTGTGTGTGTGTGTGTGTGTATGCATGCATGCAACGAAATAACAGTAAAATTTGCTACAATAACAGTTTGCTGTTAAAGTGTTTGTAAACTATTGTCATTGCATACTTTTAGGTGCATTTTGCCAATTCATTCCTTTTTCTTTGCAAACAGCATTTGAATTTGCTGTTGTTGAAAATTGGCTAAAAATCTGTTTGTAAAACATGAAAACAAATATATATTTAATACTTAGAAATAAATATATATGCAAATATTTATTTTTGTTTTATTTTTTCGTTAGTAGTTTTACTAAAACATTTACTGGCAACTTTTCACAAAAGAAAAATATATACTTTTCTGAATTGTTATACAATGTTTTTCTTGGTCTAAGTATAACTTCTCAGCATAGAGTACATTTTGAAATTTATGCAAGGCTAAGCATAAAAGTCAAGAAATATTTAAAAGCAATAAATATTTTAGTTGTGTACACGTTGTGCTTCATTCAAAACCACAAAAATCAAGAAATATAATACAATATGCAAAAAAAAAAAAGAAAACAGTGTTATATGCTTTTAGGCATAATTTCTTATAGAAAAGCACAAAAACACACTAAGTTTACTCTGCGGTATTCCCACTGGCAGAAGTTTTGTGCGAAAATTTATGTTGATTTTACAGCTTACTTCAAAAGAAGTTTATAAAGTATATATTTGTTTTATTTTTCATTGCATACTTTTAAGCTGCAACAGCTTATTTTATGTTTTTTTTTTTTCATTGCTTTATTGTAGGTAAACAAAAATAAAATTAAGAAATAATAGCAAAATAAAATATTTTAAAATAATATTTTTCTGGCTTTTATTTTATTTAAATAAATTTTTGTTTATTATATTTTTTGTAAATTTAACTTAATATTGAAATGTATCTCACTTCAAAAGCAAGAAAAATAATAATTATGCAAATACAATTGTATTCAATTCTATTTACAATTTCAATACTATCAAATTTCTTCAATGTTCAAAAAAATCAAGTAAATAAAAAATTATATCTGCTGCCAGTTGTAGTATTAATTTAAAATATTTTTAACTTGGTTTTACAAGCCCACTGAGATTCTACATACTCCTATAATATTTAAACACAATTTAAGCGTATTTTATGTAGAAAAAACATGCAAATTTTTTATTTGAAAAAAAAAAACAAGTTAAGAAAATTAAACCAAATAAAATATTTTCAAATAGCAACACCAAATAAGCGCAAACATGCATTTCGAATATCTATAATTAATTTCCATTAAAAGCAAAATATACAATTATGTTTACTGAGAATATTGTGTATTTTAATGCAACTGCTGAGTAGCTACTTACAGTAAAGACTTTGCATTTGGAGATGCATGTATATATTTGTACAGTAGCGAATTAATATGAAAATAGCAAGAAAGAAAACTAAAGTTGGGAAAACTGGACCACAAAATCGAATATTTCTATAGAGCCAGATAACATAAAGTTCTCTGGAGAACAACTGAGAACAGGCATGCTTAAGCTGGACCATGGTGCAATTAAAGTATAACCAGCGCATTTGCTCGCTCAACGTGTTTCGTACCAACGCCAGGCGTTCTTCATTGTTATGAAAAGAAACAAACATAAAAAACACTTGAAAAACGAAGCAAAAATTAAAAGAAAACTATCTCTTTCGCACTTGTTTCGTATGGTACCATCGTTTCGCTTGGCACTACCTTTATAATTCGACCATTGTCAAGATTGATTAAATATAATCGATTGCACTGGGTTGCTCACGTGTTTCGAAGGAATGCATTGGCTCCGGCGAAACAAGTGAACGAATAAACGTGAACAAAATCGGAGGGGCTCGTCAGCAAGGACGACCGTCGCTGCGCTGGAAGGAGTCCGCAAGACTGGTATCCGAAATTGGTATTGAGTAGCATTAAACCATCACAGCTGGGTGAATAACAAGCTGCAATGGCCACGTATACAAAATATACATAGTAAGAAACGAGTATTATCAGTTCAGTTCTAAAAGTTGACACACAGTTGAAGTAGTTGTCGCATATATTCTTCTTAGATTTTAGATATTTACTACTCTTTTATTGAAAGATTCAAACTTTAATTTTAGCCTAGTCCGATGGGTGAATCATTTTTCCTGTCGACCTGTGTAATTTGAAAAAAAAATTGCATAAAAAACTCGTTTCTAAAAAAATTCGAAAATTTAAAATACTCAAAATTTGCAAAAATCGCAAAAATTGCGACCCTATTAAGATTATTTTTAAACAAGAAAGATCGCTACACTCGAGTGTGTTTAAATAGAAGATGACATGTATAAAATTTGTAAGTACCTTAAGCTTTGTCTCAAACTAGTATCAAAATTTTTTTGTGCTGTTCACGAGGTCTTGCATGAGTGAATAAAATTAACTTTGAACATCTGTTATGAAATCTGTTTATGTAATTGCCATTTCATAAAATAAATTTTTTGTTTGCATTATTACATTCAAAATTGGTTTCAAAATGGCTAATACGATCATCAGAGAGCAACTTTTTGAATTTATAGTAGACCGGTCAATTTGGGAAGTTGAATTTAGTGCTTATGTAAGTATTATATATATTTATAAGTGGCACTACAGCCGATTGTCGGCCTTGGCATCACATAAGATTCGGCACCAGCGGTTGTAATCCAGTGCGTCTATTAATACCATCTTGGAATTCCGATCCTGCGGATGTCATCTAGGACCTGGTCCTCCCAACGCAGCGGCGTACAACCTCTCTGCCGCGCCCTCCGATTTGATTCATGTTTTGCTTCCAAACTTTTCTTGCTGGAGCTTCTGTGTCCATCCGACACAGGTGACCAGCCCAGAACAGCCTTTTGTATTGGATGTTCCTGACTATGTTGATGTCATCATATAGCTCGTACAGCTCATCGTTCGTGCGCATACGGATGTCATTTTCCACTCTAACTGGACCAAAGATTCTCCGAAGTATCTTCCTCTCAAATACGCCCAACGCCGACTTATCCGATTCTGACCCATGCTTCTGAGCCATACATCAGGACCGGCATTATCAGCGTCTTGTAGAGTTTAATCTTTTTTTTTTCTGGACAGCACTCTACTTCGCATCTGCTTACCGAGACCAAAATAGCTACGGTTCGCAAGAGTGATTCTTCGTTTAATCTCCTGACTGATGATGTTGTTGTTGTTTACATCTGAGCCCAAATAGATGAAGTTTTTAAGTATTGGTTTCTTATTTATTTAAGCAATCTTAAAACGTTGCTTATTGGAATATTTTATGGAAATTCCTAATTGTACCTAAACCTAAGTAATGCTAAGTAATATATTTGTAATACATTTTATGAATTTATATGAATTTAATTTTATTAAAAAATGAACCAACACTAAAATTCATTTGCATGAATTTGAAAATTTTAATAAAACACCAAAAAATACCAAAAATTTGGGCTACCACTCGCTTTTTTGAGTGCGTTTTCCAACACTTCACTTGTCCACTTCCGTAATCAAGGATCAGGGTCGAGCAAAAAAGTGCAAAACATTTACTGTGTTAGTTGTTGTTGCAAACGTTTGCACTTATGCTTTTATCCACTCATGCAAAATCTCGTGAACAGCATAAATTGTATATTTAGGGATAACTTGTAGTAAAATATTCAAAAAATTGTATTTTATTGGCATAAAAATATGCAAGACTTTTTTTACAAAAAAATTGGATTATGGTTCATAAACGTTTGATCTTCTACAAATTGAAATATTTTATTGGGACTATCATTCGCATAATACTTTCTAAATTTAAAAGAAGTTTTCATGAAACATCTTAAAGTTTTGGGTTAGGTTTGAATCTAAGCTTCAAATATGGTGGCTCTATCTTTAATATTCTTCAAGATAATGCCGTTTCATACGGCAGATAGTAGAAGAGACAAACAGACATCAAATCTGCTTTGCAACTCTTCAATGCAGATGATGAAGTTGCCTTTTCTTTTCTTTTTGTCTAGTACTGAAAGTTTACTTAGTTAATTAGTGTGCGGATTAACCCATTACCTAAGTATTTATATTCATCAGATACACTCTAGTTCGGGTTGATATATATGAGTACGTTTAATTAGTGGGCGCCAATTAAACTATGCTTTAACGAAAACTTACTAAATACACTCCTGTCTATCGATGCATTTGTTTATAAATCAAAAGTACCCGAAATCCCAAACAGAGTATTTCAACAAAAATCAACAAAATATTTGTAGCAAACTACTAGAAATGTTATATGTTATTTTCCAAATAAAGCACACCGTCATACTTTATACATAAAAGTAAATTGAAGTATAACGTTTGTGGAATCCAAATTCAAATAAAGCAAACGTATACATTCACATGTATGTATCTAGATACATACATATACTAAATACACACAATCATATAAAATATATTGAAGAAATATAGTGTATATAGTTGTGTATGTAGTAGTAGTAACTTATACGTTAGCTCTAAGATACACCTAGCCGAAAAATAAACACTAGAAAATTCGTTGCACCTCAAGTGAGATTAAATAAAACTGTAGGAAAACTGAAAATTGAAACGAATTTTCCTTTTTTTCCTTCTTGGGCTTGCTGCAAAAGTAATGAAATCGTATTTTTTTTGCTTTTTGGTAGATATTGTAATAAAATATAGCTACGCCATACAGCAATGTGGTGAATCTTAAGTTGATGTTGTTGTCTAAGAAAAATAATGAAATATTTCATTAAAAAAAAAAAAAAAGATACAAAATAAGAAAAACTTTTTACAAGTAGCAACTTAAGTTATATACAACTTCACGTATTCATATTTTAACTTTGATGAGTTTAATATTCTATTTCGAAGTCGGCTGTGTTGATATTGTAGAAAATTCAACATCTTTTCTGTTCACTCAAGTGTGTGTAAATTATGATTATAATTTATATGTAAGTAGGTAAGTAGTATAGTATGTATCTATGCAGCAAAATGATATTGCAATCGTACAACTTGTCAGCAAAAGTACTATCTACGACACAAAAAGTTTTCTTCAACCCTCTTGTTCAATATATTATATCTACTGTCAAAGTCAAAGCATTTCAGTTTTTCGCGCAGTTCTTAAGTATATATTTACATAAAAGTCATATTGGCATAGCTTAATATTAAGTTGAAAAGTTTTACATTTTGCATTGCAGCATTGCAGCATTCGTAAGACTCATTTCAAAGTTTATTTTATTTATTCTATCGACTGCATTTTATTATTAATTATGTTAATAATGTTCAAACAATAATCAGTTTAATTATTATTAAGCGATTGGCTGACAAGAAGAACAACAAAGGATGAAGTTTTTTTGTTCGCACGTCTAGCGTAAAAAAAAGTTAAAGAAAAGTTTTATATATTTTTTTCAAATAAATGAAAATTATTTTAAAATTGAATAAAAAAACATTTTTTTTTTCTTTTATTTTTTAAGTTATAATTTTTTTTTTTTTATATACAAAAAAAGTTGTAAAATAAAAGTATTAAACTTTTACAAGTTTTTATTTGACATTTATCTTGTTTGTTTTGAAGACGATTCGAAATTTTGCAATGTTTTAATAATTTTTTTGTCATTGAAATATCACAAGGGAAATTAAAAGACAACCGTATAATCGTAAATGTGGAACACCACATCCCTTAAAAGAGAGTAAAACAAAATAATTTTTTTTTTTTAAATGGGAATGCCTATTAATCCTTTAATGCTTTCTAGTGTAAGAACCATGTAGAGATTTAAGAGAAGCCTCGAAGCTATATGCAACAAATCGTCTGCATTTCATTTCGATGTACAGGAAAATACTGTTCGTCAATTGGATACATATATTCTTGGAAACTTTTAGTAATATTTCAGTCATATTAGCCGATCTGATTCCGGTTTTTAATTTCGAAAGTTCGGCAAAGACTTTTCTTCTTCTTCTGAATGCATAGATTCCTAGAAACCCGAAATATTTTAACGAATCAGCCTGTCAAGCTGAAAAATAAATCCAAGTCATATCGACCAAATAGTCTGCAGATTTCAAATTTGAGAAAGTCTATTGAAAGCTCTGCTTGATAATATCTTTCTGGGATTTAAACTTTTTTCTTTGTTTTGTTGCTCTCTTCATATCTGTGGTCAGAAAGGAAAAAAATTTTGAAAATTTTGACCCGGGGGCCTAATGGGGGTCTTGAAACCGGAAAGCCATATCTTTGGAGTGAATAGACGTAGAGACTTGAAACAGGGCTAATTTGAAAGATGGTTAAAAAAAATTTTTGGCGTTCAAGGTGTTTAAGGGATTCCCGGAATTTGAACCTGGGACCCATATGTGGACCCAATATAGATTTTTTGACCAATTTTTTTATTTTTATTACAGGTGAGCACTTAGACGGGATTTTAGAAAATTTTGACCCTGGGCCTAGTGAGAGCCTTGAAAAAAGTCATACATTTGGATTGAATAGACGTAGAGACTTGAAACTGGACGCATTTGAATGATGGTTAGTCGTGTTTAGGGGATTTCCAAAATTTGAACGCACATTTCTTGAACAATTTTAATTTAGCCACCAAAGAGTAGCCCAAAAAAAACGCGAGCAAAAGCCGCGGCTACCTGCTAGTCTAAAATAATTTCAAATAAGAAACTAGATGACTACTTACTAGATTGCTGATTACTAATAGGTATCCTGACAGGTCACTGCATAGCCGTCGCACAATCTAGGTATAACACCCGCAGACGTACGCAGGAAATGTGAGGAGCATGGAGTCGTAGAGACTCTGGAGCACCTCATCTATAATTGTCCAGCTATTGCTAAGACAAGATTAAAATATCTAAGCACTCCTCTGATTGCATCGTGAAATGAGGCGGTCAATAGGACTCACAACAAACTTCTTGCTTTTGCCAAACATGCAGAAATACTTAGAGAGAACAGCAATCCCTGAACGACCTTTGCTACTACTAAGCACCGTACTGGTTTATGTGTGATCACTTGTGGGGTCAACCGACAAAACCTATCTACTTTTCTGGCTTCTAACTACTTATTACAGCGAATTTTCATAGAAGGGCTCCAATTATTAGCCATCTCAACTCGAACAAGCTGGAATAAAATGCTAATAACATCATAGGTGACTTTAATGCCTCACGTTGTGTATACAAAGCAAGCAAAAAAGTGTGCTAAGAATATCTTTCAAACCCTTTAATATAAAGTTTACTCTTTGTATCTGACTATAAATGGTATGTTCACAACTCCGCACTTATTTACCAATTATTTACATCGATATTAAATATTAATATACAAGCTATTTACAAATATGTACTTAAGTTCTTTATATTCGCCATTAGCATCTTCAATATATGTACACTACCATATATATATTTTCTTACCCAACTCCCACAATATTACAAGCGCTTTTCTTTTGCAATAATACTAATAATAGTTGCATGCTTTTAGGCATTATGTCAAATAAATTCTTTTAAATTTTCATGCCTATGCCATGCCACAGAGAAGGAAGAAAAAAAAACAGACTGTCTAGCTGTCTGCTTGTCTGACATACAGCCAGTTTAATAAATGCATTTACTTGCATCCAGGCAGCCCACAAGAGTTAGCCATACAAACAGTCAGCAAGACAAAACGCCCAAAATCAGCAACATTTTATGCGCTGACGGCTATCTTCCTTCTTTAGTCAGGCTTTTATTATTTTTTTTAGTTTTTTTCTCAATTTTTAGCTTGCTACTTACATATACTAGTAGCACTAAATATAATTTTATATATATTTTTTATATATATGTATATATGTGCATAGTAAAAAGCAATGCAGTGCAGTCATCCCGCGGGCATGTGTCCGGATACGCGCGTTGTTTGGTAATTTCCTTTGCGGAAGCGTATTTGTACTATATGAATGTGTGTGTGTATGTGTGTGTGTATCTATATAGTCCCAGTGCACTAGTCCTAGTAGCAGTTTAGTAGTTCATATCTGCACTGATCTATCTATCTACCATATATATGTATGTATCTGTTTGTATGTTTGTGTTTGCAGTGTGAAGTGAATTTACAAATTTGTAAAAATTTCCGCGTGTAATAAACGTTGAATTATTAAGCGAAAGATAGTAAATCAGCTAGTTGATTTGGATTCATTTATCTTTGTTGTGTGCGTTTAGTAAAAGTGTTGCAAATATAGGAAAAATATTTAAAAGGTGTGGGATACACAGTTTATGTATCGTATGTGTTACAGAGTTTGCTGTAAAATTGATTTTCTTTGCAATTTATAGCACATTTTAAAATAGACGAGTATAACGTTTGCGGTTAATGGCAAAATAAATTGAGTTTCGTATAAATTTTAAATGGAAGAATATAGACAATTTTACTCGATAATGTGAACATGAAATTTAGTCAATTAGTTAACTAGTAATTCGTTTCGAATGGAAATGTTGAGTAAAAATTTCTCGTTTGATTTTAATGAAGGTTTAGTCAATAACTGAGAAATCATCAGTGAACAGAATTTAGTGAGAAAAATATGCTTAATTAAAGCCAGCCAATATTTAAAGCTATAAAATGATAGGGTTACCACTTCTACTCACGTCGGACCAATGCACTCGTCTGTCTGTCTGTCTGTCCGTCTGTCTGTTTGATACTATGCGATTCATATGATGCGATTTAAAGATATTTAACTGAAATTTAAAACTTAAACTTTTCTCGGCAACGACTGCGTTAAGTTCAAAAATGCCCCATACAAACTTACCTCTTTTTCGATTTTTTTATGAAAATAGTTTTTATTTTTGAATGTATTCACTTCAAATTCGGTAAAAACACTTCTAAAGGCATCCAATATCAACAAAAGTTTTACTTTTTACAGAAAAATCAAAACATAGTACAAAACGGCGGGAATGTGTCGAAAAGCACTTACTGAAACATCACCAAATTATAAAAAAAATCGCTATTCATCTCATTAAGATATCTTTTATCGATAAATGAACATTTGAAATTTGGTTGTGCCTTGTCATAAGCCAAATATGGTCACAACGCAATCTCATCTAAACTCTTGATACAATTTTCTGGTTCGACTGACAATTTGTCCAAAACTCCAAATGTCAGATAATTCTTTGAAAAATTACTACCATCCAGGTTATCACTCCTTTCGTATCTGTCTGTATCTGACAGCCAAGCTGTAATAAGGGCTTTGGGATCGTTTACTACCAAATTAGCTGTAGCAAAGCAGGATTGAGTTGTTCTAACTCTGCCAATGACCATAACAGACAATACATTAACACATCGGATTGCATGCGACCATATTACAATACAAATCGATAAGAATGCCACTACAGCACTCAATTTGGTTAAAGGCTGTTTTGTATCTACTCCATATGTGTCTTTAAACTAAACTCATTTCTTAAATGCACTGCCTAATTTTGATAACTCCTAAGCAATCAATGACCGAAGTTTTAAAAGACTTATACAACGCAGGAAGCGATAATTGATAATCTTAAGAAATGCGAACCAAGACACCAAAGTATTTCGGTTTCATTCAGAGGAATAATGAAACCGAAGAAGTTGAGTCCGGTAACCTCCAGCACAACCTGTGCCAACTAACCAAGGGAATCAAAAGATCTATTATGAGGAAGGAGCCTGTTAAGTATGCTGCCTTCACCTATCACCTGTACGAAACATTTTCTCCATTTGACAGATGCTCCCAACTTCCTGGACGTGTCCTGTCAAATGTCGCTCCCTATCCCTGTAGTTGAGAAGGATGAAGTGATCAGTGAAATTGGCAATCTCCAATCGTCTAAATCGCATGGATACAACAATATTGATGTTCCTGCCATCAAAACGTAGCCCCCGATTGTGTTGCAGATACTCGTCAACATCATCAACGATCCTACAAGCTCCATAATATACCTTTATTAGGTCCTACCTTGAGCGAAGGAGTTTCTTCGTTTGAAGTGAGGAAGAAAATTCCCAAATAAAAGGTATTCGAGCCGGAGTTCCTCAGGGAAGTGTTCTAGGACCAGTCCTTTACACTCTCTATACAGCCGACTTGCCGATTATAGAGGAAGACAAATCGCTGGTCGCTACGTATGCAGACGACACGATTTTCTTGGCATCCGACGTTTCCCCACAGGTTGCTTCTGGAATCCTTCAAAGGCAACTCGACATCTTCTCTACTTGGCTCAAGAGGTGGAACATTGTTGTGAACCCTGAAAAGTCCCCTCAAATTACTCAAATGAGCAACAATCCCATGCAGCGCTACAGAAAAGTATCTGGGCTCGGGCTTTGACAGAAGATTAACTTGGTGTCCTCGCCTTCTCACCAAAAAGGCACAGCTTAATGAAAGGGTAAAAAAAACATTTATGGCTTATCGGACGAAAGTCACCTCTCAAGCTGAGGAGCAAGTTCCTAGTCTACAAACCAATAATAAAGCCGGCGCTGAGGATTATGTCAAACGCTCACTTGATCCACACCAACAAAGAGATACACGAGGAACTCGGGGTACCTTAGGTAAAACAGGAAATTACAAGATTAAGCACTCTCTTATATAAATCGATATGCAGACAGACGGACAGACAGACGGACAACAGACGGACAGACAGACAGACGGTCATGACTAAATCGATTCGTCTCGTCGAGCTGATCAATAATATACGTACTATATGGGGTCCCCGATGTCTCCTTTAATGCGCTACAAACTTTCCGACAAACTGATAATACCCTTCACACTATTTGTTTAAAACATAAAGCAAACTATTTTATTCAACCGAATATTTAAACTTTAAAATTTTCACACAAACCTAACCAACTTCGGTTAATAAACTCTTTAGCCAATTTTATTTGACCACATCTAGCTAGTATAGAAATAACTTAAATGTCTCCATTACCTTACGTATATGCACATTAATGTATTTCTGTAACCTTTAATCCATGTCATAAATCTTCTGTATTTAGCGTGCCTAAGCCATCAGAGTAAAACTGTTCCAACAAACTTTCAAAAACAGACACTGCTGCCAAATAGGCAAGTATGTATAGTACGCCTGATGTCATTTGAAAAACTTACAAACTGAAAAATTTTCATATGAACCATAAATAAACGATCAAATCTTATGCAAATATGCACAAAAGTGTTCATATCCGTGGGAAGTGTTACTGCACAGATAGCTGCTGCATATAAAGCATAATCAAAAAAAATAAGAATGAAGCAAAAATAATAAAACAGCAATACACAATTTTACTCTAATGAACTTAACTATGCATAAGCGATTTGTGAGCAGCACGGAAGAATGGACAAGCGGAAGGACGTACATATTGAAACCAAGGAACGAAGGAATGAAACGAATGAAGCTAGCTAAAAGTAGTAGAGTAGCAATGCTAGGACATCTTTGACAACAACTACGACGACGACGACTACGATTTTTGCATTTTTCGCACACACTTATCTTACGGAAAAAAAAATAAATGCAAACTAAAATTTGTTGAAAAAAAATCGAGACATCCGGGCATGCAGTAGCTATAGTAGCAGACGTGTTAGCAGCCATATCGATGCCTGAAGCCTTGCTGCAACGCTTCAGCATTTGTTGCTCGTTGTCGTTGTGCATTATGTAGCGTATATATCCTTTTTTTTATTTTTGTTTCTCGCCGCTATGCTTGTTTGATATTTCTTTTTATTTTTTTCTGCAAGCTAAAGCGATGAATTATGTGCACCGCTCTTTTTTGGTCAGTGGCGTTTCAGTTCCGTTACGCCAGCAATGCAGCCAATCGTATCGAAATAGTATGGCATGGCTTCGAGTCATATTAACGCCTTCCTGCACCTACACACAACAACAACTTGTCACAGTGAATGTTGCCATTATTGTTGCCCTCATCGTTTTACTGTTTTGCCCGATTTTTTTTTTTTTATCTTCCTCTAAATTGAAAATTGAAAAATTGCTTATTGGGAAAATTTGTGTTGCCACAATCGTATGCCGTGTGTCTTTTTTGCAACACACACACACACACATACATACCCATTTACAATTACATACATACACAGAGAATCAGAGTGTTACAGTTGCTCTTTTAACTTCCGTTTGCCATTTTGGGGCAGTTCATTGCTGCACTTCCATATCGTTTGATAGTTGAACTACGCGGCTACATAGCAACTTAAAATGGACAACCAGCATCACGATCCTTGAATGCCACTTCCTGTTTCGCAATTCGAATTTAGCAATATTTCTCGCATTCGGGTTTTCATCTCGTCTTTTGGCATTTTTATTACATGTTGTCTCAGTTGCTTGCTTATTCACTCATACATATTGAATTTTCTATGTCATTTTCTTATCGTTTTCATTTTTTTCGTTGTTGTTGTTGCTATTGTTGTTGTAGTTTTCTCTATTTTTGTTCTCTTTCTTGTTACTTGGAAAACTTTTGCATATTTTGTACTTTATGCTTGAAATATTTATGATCTTATGCAATTTGTGGTTTACTTTTGGTCAACCAAACTGTTCAAATGCAGACAAGTACACAGTAAAAAAAGATTGTTTTTTAAATTTAACCAAAAATTCAATCCGTATTTAAATATATAATTTCTATATATAAAATTGTAAAAATATTTCTATGTCTGCAATTTACGTTGAAACCGTCCAACCGATCAGCCCCAAACTGGTTACATTTGAAAGTAAACAATGCAAGAAAATTGAAATTCCACTAAAACAATGCCTAATGCATATTCGGTTCATTTAAGAAGTCGATTTTCTAATTATCCCATACAAAAATGTTTTGATTTTTTAACATAAACAAAAATAAAAAACAGCTGATGGAAGCTTTCCCCAATATATCAGATCAAAAAGTGGTATTTTTTAGTATGTTTTTAATTTAGCCCAAGACCGTTTTAGTTGCGCTGCAAACAAATAAAAAAGCAAGTTGTAAAAATGTCATCAAGAACTGAAATTGCACAAGCACAGCATATGCGAAACGCCCATACTACGTAGTAGCATACGTCGGATATCTGCTTGAACATAAGTGCAATAAATCTCTTAAATCATTTAAAATAAAAACATGTGGGGCTGCTGTTCAGCTATTTTCAGAGGCTTTACGTGTATCATAGTGTGTGTATTAGAGCTAAGCATGAATTATGCATGACTCGATAACGATTATCCAAAGATTCGGTTATCAGATGAACTACACATGTGGATAATATAAGAACTTTTTTGTTCAAGCATCGGACGAGGCATATTTTATAAATTGTTCATCGATGAATACAAATCTTAGACTTAAAAATTTCCCATCACGTTGAGATTTCGAGAAATATATGCTCGAAAAACAATTTTTTCGAATTTTTGAATTAGGCTTAAATTGAAGCTGTACCCTCCCGTTACAAGACCAAGTTTGATACTAGAGACATTGAACATCTTTTTGCTGTTGTTGTTTCAATAATAACTCTATTTATACAAAATAGTGAAAATGCCTTTATGTCCGCTATGGACTTTGAATCCATTTAACCGATTTGTCCGAAACAGTTTTCATTTGAAAGGCAATAATGCAAGAATACTTCAAGACCACTAAAACAATGCATTAGGCATATTCGATCCATTTATGAAGTCGATTTTCATTGCAAGCCAAGGTCACCGGTCTTTTTTGTATGTTTTTTCACTAGCCCCAACATAAATTGATCTCGTTGCATTTAAAAAAAAAAAAACACAAAAAACAAAGAAAACAAGGAAAAACGTTATCTTCGGTGGAGCTGAAGCTTAAATACTCGTCACACGAATCTTTAAAGAGTTTATGGCTTAGATAGCACTTCGAGATGGGATGGGTGGAGGTAATTCTGTATAGGGGTATACGTTAAAATGACCCGATCAGTACCATATCGGTGGTGTGTGCAAAGGATGGTATTAGATGTGATTTTACTCAATTTGATACAAAAATTCGAAATTAGGCGGTAAATTTGTATGGGGGCTATACCTAAAAATGGGCATGGCACCTTGGTTTTGACATTAGATGAGTTTTTACCCAATTTGAAGTGAATACATTCAAAAATAATACCAATTTTCATACAAAAATTTGAAAATGGACGGTATATTTGTATGGGGACTATACCTCAGAATGGGCGTTGCAATCTGAATTTTACATACAAACTTCCAAGGACTGAGAAAAGCTTAAGTTTCAACAATATCTTTAAAACTGAGCGAATGAATCACCTAGCAATAGACAGACGAACATGGCTAGATTGATTCGTCTCATCGAGCTGATCAAGAATCTACATACTTTCTGGGTTCTCTTTAAAGCGCTACAAACTTTCCGAAAAACTGATAACACCCTTCATACTATGTGTGGCGGGTATAAAAAAGTACAAAAATGCCAAAATGCCAAAATAACTGGCAAATACGAAACGGAAAAGAGCCGAAAGAGCAACCGAAACGCCCGTACATAGTTGCACTCGCTGTGTACCCGCCAGAACGAATCGCAGTGCCATCAGAAATTATTTTAATAACCAATTCTGTATAAAATAATTATCTTTTTCCAAAGAAAAATTTTAATATTTTATGTGGAGGCAATTTAGAGGGCCGAAGACAATTTATTTTTTTTTTTTTTTTTTTGATCCGGCAAATAGTGGAATGAATTTTGAAAAACCTTCTGTGTTGACTCCTACAAAATATAACATCTGAAGTTTCGCAATAAATGAATGGGTCTATCCACTTTGTACACACTTAAAGCAGCTACGTTGTAAAAATACTTCACATCGAAAATAAGCTCACACGGCAAGACAAGTTTTTCCGGAAGACAACGTATATATTGTTGGTCGTAAATAAAACTAGCTTCCAAGCTAAGAGCCTTAGATTGTGTGCATCACAATGGGTAAATAAAAAACAGACATTTTTGTTTTTTATGGATTTCATTCAACTCGAAAACATTCATTTGTGGACAGACGGACTTGAATGTCGATTATAGTAATCACAGCTTCTGTGGTTTCAAAATCACCTTGACTCTAAATGGCGATGTAAATCACAATGTATAAGTGATTTTAGAGCAGTGCTTCAATCGCTATTTAGTTATTCTATCGCTTTGAAAAAAATCACCGATTGTAACAATCTTGCTTTACAGTGAAATGCATTCTATATCAACAACAAAATAGTTATTGTGTTCATATAGATGACTATAATCGTTTTCCGTTTTCCCTCAATAAAATATGTATTTCACATTCTTATAATATTCTCACAGTGTAATCAAAGTTGTCTTTTATATTCGTTCATTCGCCCGCATACTGCCTGCATTTTTCTGTCTGTCTGTCTGTTGTCGTTCTTACTACTCCTCTTGTCTGCCTGCATGCCTGCCTGCCAATCTGTGAAATATGCTGCTAATGCACTTATTGCTGTATTGAATTTATGTGTACAAAGCTCAAGCCAACAATCTATCTATCTTACTATATAGTATAGTATAGTACGCTTTACTATGCATGAATGTATAAAGTGCATCCGTTCGTTACAACCGCACACGCTAGCACGTTCAACCATCAAGCATCTGTGCATTTATGTATCCATGTCTAACAGTCTGCTCCGGTACGGTACGTCTGTGTATGGCTTTTGATAGTTTGAACTCTAATTTAAATCAACATTTTTTTTTTTTTTTTCATTTCATTCTTTAATTCATAGTTTAAAGTTCGCACTTACCGCCAAGGCACTTTGACATTTTTGTTATTTCTTTTCTGTGATTACTACTACAACTACTTCCAGAGTAGTACGTGTGAAATCCCAGATTAATTGCCAGTCGCTGTACGCTTGTAATCGATAGTCATACATTCAAATAGTATTGCATACATTTAGGCAAAAGCATTGCAAACAATGTACAATATCTAGCTAAAGGGGCAAGTGAAGAGAATAAAACAAAAATCGAAAAAAAAAAAACAAAAAGTCCGTTTGCCTAATTTATGGCGCACTAAATGAAAAACCCCCAAAGTGCATTTTAAGTTTAGTCGTGTTTTGTCGTTGTCGTCGTCGTTGTGCTCATTCAGTCCAGTTCAGTTCTGTTGTATTCTGTTCTGTTATGTTCTGTGCTGTGCTGTTCAGTGCCTGCCCAAAGCGAAAGCATCATTTTGGAGTCTTTACAGCCATTCAGTTAAGCCCCAGCGCACTGTTCAGTTCATCCGTTGAAGCGTCGAAGCATGGTGCAAATATTCCACATCATACTACTACTCTACATATCCAATGGATTTTATAGTATATCTGCTTCTGCTGCTGTTGGCCATACTCACAATCGCTTTAGCAGTCGATTTGAATTGTGCTGCTTCCAATTTGTTTCATTTCGATTCGTTTCGATTGGCTTCGGTTTCTGATTTTGACCACAGTTTAAGATTTGCACTGTGCCGCTATAACTATCTATATATGTATATTGTATAACTATCTATACATTATCTATCTATATATCTGTTTGTCTGTAAAGTAATGGGATTAGCCTTTTGCTGCCAATATATTTGCTTCAGCTTCTTTTATTTTGTCTTTTATTTTTTTTTTTCATTTTTCGTCCTTTTTTATCATCGTTGCCATATAGCCTGTGCTTAGATAGTTTTAGAGCTTAATCAATCGGAAATATGCGGGTGTCGACATTTGAAAAGGTACATATACGCGCGAATGTAGCTGTAGATGTGTCTGTGTTTTCCATTCAGTAAAAGAATTTTATGCTAATTCACTCAAAATCGTTTGATATCTAGATAAACGTCTAGCTTGCTTCACTATAGTACATAGTACAAAACGTTTTGCCTTTGAAACTGCTTTAATTTAACTAAAAGATGCTGGTGTTCTTTGATATTGCGTTGATAGTATTTTCAATTTGATTGAATTTGCTTTTCAAAGTTTCTTTTTTTTTTTTTTTTTTGTACAATGGTTTTAACTTTTGTAAAAAAAAATATCTATGCGATAAGACATATTAAAATAATATTGTAGAACATATAAGTTTGAGATATAAAAGCGTTTCTTAGTAACTTGAGCAGTTGGGAAATTTTATGTAAGCTATACAACCTTAACATACAAAAAAAACTCAAATACAATTGTTATCTAAACAGCGCTTCATCTGCCTTTGAAGTATATCACCGTCAGAAATTAGCTGTTGCTATTTGTCGTCAAACGCTTTGCTGATATACTTATAAGGTTGTCAAATATCTCCCTTCTGCTTTTTTGCTCTTTATTCAATGCTTTATAAAAAGTGTTACAGTGATCGGATTTAGTTCGAATATGTGCCGTTTTGTTCGATTGTTTGTTTCCATCTAGACGGCAACTTTATAATACCCCCTTGTAGATCCCCCCTCCTTATTTGCGAAGAACTCGGACAGCTACTTTTCACAAGCCTCTTTTGAGGCCAACTTTACACCACCAACGTCGTTCGCCATGGACAGGAACAGGTATTAATCACTTGGCGCTATGTCCGGGCTATATGGTGGATGCGATAAAACCTCCCAAATCAGCTTCCGTAGCTTCTGACGAGTCTCTCGTTGTCCTGGTGGAACACTACATCCTTCCTGTTGGCCAATTCTGGACGCTTCTGGTCGATCGCCTGCTTCCGCCATATGGGAGCAGCTAATAGTGGATGATTCCCTTCCAGTCCCACCAAACACACAGCAAAACCTTCCTGACCGTCAATCCCGGCTTGGCCACTGTTTGGGACTTGATATTGTCGTATGTGATCCATTTTTCGTAGCCAGTCACCATCCGCTTCAAAAATGGGTCGAGGTCGTTCCGCTTCAGCAGCATATCGCAGGCGTTGATTCGGTCCAGAAGGTTTTTTTGAGTGAAATCATGCGGCACCCAAACATCAAGTTTTTTTTTGTATACAGCCTTCTGCAGATGGTTTAAAATGGTTTGGTGACTAACTTCCATCTTCTGGACGATGTCACGAAATGTCACATGCCGGTCTATATATTTGTGGTGAAAAAGAAAAAGTGCTTAAGTCAACCTAAGCAAAAATTGAGATAAGTATACCTTGCTGATCTACATAACGAAAAGTACCTCCACGCAAAATTTTTTGAGGATTTTGAGGAAGTTATAGACAAAGTAATTTTTGCTTAATCTCACTTTTGCATACAATTTCAAATTATTTTAAACTTAAAAAGTGCTCTACTACAAAACGGTAGAATCAAACTTAAGCAGTTTTTCTTTTTTATCACAGATATATCTCTTATCCAAACAGGGTATTCGGGATCTTTAAGTTTTTCTAACAACAGTGTGGACAGACGAGCCTCGAACTCCTTTCACATTTAAGTTCCAAAGCTGCAGAAAGTTCTTCTTTGATATACCCCTTCAGCGAAGATCTCGTTCATCGCTTCGTTCGCTGATTTCCGTATTGAAAAATACTTCCATGCTAAATTTTTTTGATTGCAGCGAGTCCGCAATATATTAGGGGCAAATACAATAAAAACACATAAAAATGAAAAAAAAAAAAAATTTGAATGGTACAATTTGAAAATCGACTTCATGAGTGAACTCAATGAGCCTAATGCATTGTTTTAGTACCATTTTTATCTACTTGCATTGTTGCCTTTCAAATGAAAGCTGTTTGGGACTCATCAGTTAAATAATTTGAACTTATAAAGTTTACATAGAAACATTTTACTATTTTATAGATATTCAACCATTGCCGTTCTTCGATTAAGATTGAAGCTCTACATACCTCGAACATGGTTTAATTATACAAGGTTTTGTTCAGCGCTCTTGCTCTCTCAATGTGTTGCGTACCAACGTCAATCGAATTTCTTTGTTATGAAAAGAAAGAAAAACCAAAAAAAATGAAAACACAAGTTTTCTATCTCATTCACTCTTGGAAAATGGAATAAAAATTAAAAGTAAGCTTAATTTAATACGAATTTTTGTATTGTGGCCAGTTGTAGTATTAACTTTAATATTTTTTCACTTGGTATTACAAATCCACTGAGATTCTACATACTCCTATAACATTCAAACACAATTTAAGCATATTTTATGTAGAAAAAACATGCAAATTTTTTATTTGAAAAAAAAACAAGTTATGAAAATTAAACCAAATAAAATATTTTCAAATAGCAACACCAAATAAGCGCAAACATGCATTTCGAATATCTATAATTAATTTCCATTAAAAGCAAAATATACAATTATGAGAATTATTTACTGAGAATATTGTGTATTTTAATGCAACTGCTGAGTAGCTACTTACACCAAAGACTTTGCATTTGGAGATGCATGTATATATAATATTTGTACAGTAGCGAATCAAAGTGAAAATAGCAAGAAAGAAAGCTAAAGTTTGAAAAACATTACCAAAAAATCGAATATTTCTATAGAGCCAGATTCAGATTAAGTTCTCTGGAGAACAACGGAGCACAAGCATGCTTAAGGCGGACCATGGTGCAATTATAGAAGGTTATATTCAGCGCATATGCTCGCTCAATGTCTTGCGTACCAATGTATATTTCTTTTCAATGTTATGAAAAGAAACATACATAAAAATAGAAAACACAAATTTTCTATCTCATTTACATTAATTAAACGAAGCACAAACTAATAGAAAGCTATTTATTTCGCACTTGGTTCGAATGGTACCATCGTTTCGCTTGACACCACCTTAATAATTCCACCATGTGCTGGTCAACTTAACTTCTGTTCAAGCCGGGGTCACCAAAAATTTTAATTTGAAAGCTAATTCAGTTATACACTACACAGACCGTCTCGGCAATGCATAGTTGGAAGCATTAAGAAACAAACAGATTAAAAATAACTGGATTAGTTTTGAGCTCATGATTAGATTGGTAGTAAATAAAAAAAAAAAAGATTACTAAAGAGTCTTGACTGTCCAAAAAAGTAAAGTACACTAGCTAACGAAAGGCAATAAAACCTTCTGCATGAAACACAAAATATAAATATATTCATGCCAGAGAGATGATAAGAAAATGAATATCTTGATTGAAATGTTACTTTGTATAACGATTTTTTCTATTTCACTTTGTTATTTTTCTCATTTCTATGAATGGACATTTGTCGTTCACAACTAGTTTAATAGATTATTATATAAAGTCACAATATGGCATGAGACTTTTAAACTTATATTCCTTAATTTTTTTTTTTTTTTTTTTTTTAAATTATTTTCATTGTACAGATTTCTCTTTCTTACTAGAAGTAATGAAGTAGTATCAGCATCGTCTTGATCAGCACGACGAGACGAGTTGATGTAGCCATGTCCGTCTGTCTGTCTGTATGTATGCGTTTCATTTGCTAAGTTTTAAAGATATTGAGCTGAAGCTCGGAAATAAAGCTTTTCTCAGTCCTAAGCAGTTCAAATGTGTCACGCCTATTTTAAGGTATAGCCCCATACAAACTTACCGTTTTTTTTTTTTTCTGATCTTTTTTTTTATAAAAATAGCTATTATATATGAATGTAGTCACTTCAAGCTGGGTAAAAATACTTCTAATGTCATCCAAACTGCCACGCCTATTTTGAGCTATAGCCTCCCATACGAGCTTACCGACCATTTTCGAATTTTTGTATAAAAATACGTATGATTTATGAGACTACTCAAATTTGGGTAAAAACACTTCTAATGACATCCAATATCAAAACCAAGGTGCCACGCCCATTTATTTGTATAGACTCTGTACCAAAAAGCGAAAGTGGCATCACTGGTTAAAACGTTAACCCATTATTGTGTATAAGTCCCTTCTCCAAATTTTACCAAAGCCACTTATGATCAAAAATGAACTAAACCTAGATGTGCCGGGTATTTGTGCTTCGATTCCACCGAAGTAAACGTTTTTCCTTGTTTTCTCTCAGTTTTTGACACTGAGTCGACTATACAACTCGGTCCAATAACTGACGAATATTTGTTTTATCATATCATACCATATTTTATGAATAAACTGTTTGAGAATTACAAAGTTCCATTTAATGCAGAGACAACCCAGTGGTGATCATCAACTGTCCCAGAATGTTCCGGTCAATTAGTCTGAAACAGTACTCATGGGTGTCTATATTCCCTAAACACATTTTCACAAATATCAACAGCTAAGTTTGGCTCTAACATAGTTGCAACTCATTTAATTTCTACAGCCATGGAACACTGTAGAAATGCTGTAGAAACCTATGAAAACCAAACATCTCAAGTAAAATAATGACGTATATAGCATAGGAATGCAGAACATAACATTACATTACATGTATCTATGTACAGCATTTGTTTGTTTACCAATTGTCAAACACTTTATTATTTTCAAATGATAAATTTAAATTAAGTTAACTTATGGTTTTTTAGTTATTAAATTGCAAACAATGTTAATCTAACTGACTAACTTCAATCTACGACCAAACAGTAATTGTACACTCATGCATAACGGAAATTAAATCATGTTAATATTTCAATACTGTACGTGCGAATAAAGTGATTTATTTAACAAAAAAAAAACAAAAAAGGATATCGGAAACAAAACATAATTGCCAATTATTTTACACATAATTAAATTTAATTATAACAGTGCTGAATAATAGTATTTTGTATATAATATAATGCTAGATATTCAAAGTATTTGATTGGCTTGTTTTTTTTTTTTAACTTTTTTGTAATTGACCACAGGATATGAACATGTCAAACAAATGTTTTATGCTCAAATTACAAAATGCAAAGCTTTGAAAAAATTAATTTAATTAATAACAAAGCAACCACAAACCAAATGCATAAAAATTTCTCTAAATACAAAGCATTTCCGATATTTCCCAATAGCATAACAAACGTTTTTAAGTTACGTTCACAGTTTATGCATGCTTCATTTGTTACATAACTAGCAACAACATCATTATCCAACTGATTCATATGCGTTGAAGTTGGCTTTATAGCAAAATCTGCCACAAAATCCTCATCATCATTCGCAACTTCATCACCATCATCATCATCATAATCGAGAAAATTTAAACCATAAATAGAGACCCAGAGACTGGCTATTAGAAATATAAGTTTGATGTACATGCTGTAAATTAATAAAAAAAAAGTATTAAATTATTGTATCTAGATACAAATGTATCTAAGCACTTACTTTGCGTTATAAATACGTAAGATATACAGTTTTGTAGCTTAACTTGCGCGTCTTTTCCGCAAGAATTTCAACAAAATACTAAAACAATTTAAATAAAACCCAAGCTTTGTATAAGCCAATTTCTTCCAATAATTCCAATAAATGGAAACTTATAATTCCTGTTTATAAACAATAAAAATGGTTATCAACGCAAGCACTTCAGACATTAGCTTACTCTAATTGCAATTTCAATGAAACTATTTTAGATATAAAAAATATATATATAGTAGATATAGTATATCGTCTACAAAACTATTCAAGTGAATTAGATACAAAACTTTAAACTTTTAGTGATCACATAGCATTTAACAACCACTAAAGTCACGTAGATACCATTCAGCCGTCTTCTCAAATGTAATTCTCTGAGTGCTGACATTGAAGCCACTAAACTAAACTAAACATCGACAATGGTTTTTACTTATACTCGTATACATAGTATGAGAGAAACTTTCTCTGGAACTTTTTCTTCTTCTTCAATGTGTAAACTTTGACATATTTTGTTAAGTTTTGTAGCGAAACCAAACATAGTGGCCACATTTTAGTTTTACTTATTTACATTTTAGGGAAATTAAATTTGTAGTATTTTTGTAAAAGGATATAGTTTTTTTTTTTTATGTTAATTTCTTGGATTTAATAAAAACTAAAATGATTTCGAAATAAGCTATAAAAGTTTAAACTTCAACTTCAAGTTTGTTTATATTTAATTAAAGTTAATTTTGTGGCAAATGGTCGAGTCTATGGTTTCAAATTACCAAAACTTTAATAAGTATTTTTTTTTTTATGAAATGTTGTGTCTAATTTGCATAAAGAATGGTTCGATATGTGTTGTTTCTAGATAAGATGACAAATATTAAAGTCTATAGTGTTTGCAAAAAAGCAAAAATTTTGAGTGGTACGCTTTTGAAGTTTTGTCCAACAGGAGGCAACCACGATTTTATTTCCATAGCCAGTTAAGCCATAGGCTTGATGTGCTAGAAACAGCAACGCTAGAGGCTAGAGATAGAATAGGCAAATGGAGAAAACAGAAAAGACACACATTTAGCTTCAAACAATTGTGAAGCTGTAAAAACAACAAAGTGGTGCTGCCTGAGCCGAGATCCGGCAGAGACTTGCCAATTAGTATCATTTCGATCAGTCGAGACAGTTTGCTTTGAGTAACAAGACAGTACAGATCGGCTGGTAAGTTCTTTGCGAATTAAGTAGTATTTTGTTCTAGTAGTCCATGTAGTAGTCCGTGGTTATTGTTCAAGGCGGATCGTACTTCGTCACGGACATACCAATAACCCAAAGTTAGTGTTCAAGGCGGATTGTTACTTTGTTACTTTATAACAGACATATCATTAGTTAAGTCAGAGTAGGAGTACGATGACAGATGTACCATGCTAAGGGCAATAATATCAGCGAGGGGTAGCCCAAGTGAAGAAGAAGAATCGGAGAGGGCCAAGGTGGGACATTCCGGAGAAGCAGGAGTGTCAGGCGTGGGTCACCCCATTAAAATTATTATAGTTTTATTATGTTAGTAAGTTTAAGTATATTTAAGATATACAAATTGCTATCTTTTTTTGCGTTTGCCATTACCTTTTCAAGCATCTCGAGTTTCATAGCGCCGATTTCGAATGTTTGCTTTAAAATGATCAATAGTCTTAGGTTTGTTGGCGTAAACCTTACTTTTCATATAACCCAACAAAAAGAAGTCTGGAAGTGTTAAATAATGTGATCTGGGAGTCAGTCGATGTCGCCCCCTTTAGACACTAGACGTCCCGGGAACTTTTCTTACAGGAATTCGATTGTTGTATTCGCAGTATGACATGGCGCACCGTCTAGTTGAAACCAGTAACTGTCTAAACCTTTCTCATACATTTGCGGGCAGACATAATGAGCCAACATCCACATCCGATATCGATTTCCATCGACCGTTTCGTTTTTTCTCTGAAAAAAATATGGCCCAATGAAATTTTTTGGCGCAAATGCCGGCCCAAACAGTGTTTTTCCGGTCATGCAATGGCGTTTAATGCATCTCGTGTGGATTCTCCGTTCCCCAAATGCGACAATGTTGCTTATTAACGCTGCCAGAGAGATTGAAATGTGCCTCGTCAGCCATTAAAACTTGCTTCCAAAAATTAGGATCAGTGTTAACCATTCGAGCGACTGTGAAGGTCTGTCGGCAATAATCTTTGTGTTATTTGAACTTTATAGGGAAACAAACTTAAATCAAAACCAAAATGCTGAGCAGTCTCTCACTGCTTCAACAAGTTTATTGGAACGACTTGGTCGATGATGAACGAAGTGTTGACGATCTCCTACTGTCCCGTGACGGTGCCTGTTTGCCGTGTCACTATTTTAGCGCATTGCTTCGGTGTAAGCAATCCATAGTTAAAATTGTATTGAATTGACGTACCGAAAACATGTATAATAGAATCAATCGGTTGGTAAATGACAAAGTTATTTTGCGTTTACATACCAACATAAAAGATGGCGCACCCTGCATATATATTTTCGATCAGCATCAATAGAAGCGTCGACCTAGCTATGTCCGCCTGTCCGCCAGACTGGCATAATGTCTGCCGTAAGAGAACGACTATCACGAAGACTGTAAGAGATAGGGCCACCATATATAAAACTTAGACTCTTCTGAGCAGTCAAGTGGTCCCATATTAAGGGGTAGCCCTTATACAAGTCTACCCCAAAATTTTTTTTTTAAGCAAAAGGCTCCTCCTACTCTACTTCAGCGTTCTTTCTTGTTTATATATGGCAAGGATTGGGTTAATATAACATATAGCTTCCATAAAAATTTGGCCAAATTCATCGTGAACAAATAAACCATTAAAAGTGTTGTGTAATGGGTATTTCCGCTTTGGTTCCACCGATGTTATCGTTTTTACTTGTTTTTAATACACAAAAATATGTAAATAAAAGCAAAGTCGGTGAAGAGAATGTAGGAATGAATGATTCATTTATGAAAGCAAATAATTTCTTTGGAATGTATCTACACATTTTTGTTCATATGGAAAACAATATTTTTTTATTTATTTATTTTATTGTATTATTTTTTATTTTCTTTTTTTCATATGACAAAGTGTGTAAAAAAAAAAATAAAATAACCAATGGAATAAACAACATATTTGATTTCAAAGAAACTTAAACTATTCGTAGAATGCAATATGAAACCCAAATTCTCTTGAATTCACACAACAATTTACTACGTCTAAAATGTAAATCATATCGTATGACTTGATTATAATAAACAAAAAAAAATATTATTTACATGCATCAAGACTATTAAAGTGAATGTAATCTAAACTTATTATATGTGATTACAAACGTGTGTATTGTATTATTATTGTTGTTGTTGTTATTTATAAAAATTCAAGAGCACAGCTTAAATTGATAACAAAATAAATTAAATTAAAAAAACCAAAAAAGATGCTATATAAGAAATGCAACTAGAATGCAACGATTTCAGTTGTGTTTAGTTTGAAAAACATATAAAATGTTGCTGCTCTTAGCAAAAGGTGTAGTTTTAGTGCTACTCTTTTATGGTTTTAAAAAATATACAGAAGAGTCACAATTACAAGATATTTCCTATAAAACTACTGAAATAGCTGAAATGCCAACACATCTACCAAATTCTACAACAGTAAAACCAAAAATTTATAAAAATTGTGGTTTAGATAAATTTTGTGTGCCCTATCAACAATGTGAGGAGCAAAAAAATAAATTTATCGATCAAAATAATACAAACACAGAATTTCATATTGATTATACGGATACAAATCTAGATGAATGTGGTTATATGTACAAATGTTGTCACAGAGCTAAAATGGTAAGTTCAATAATATTTGAGGAGTACAAATTGAAAAACGTCGTTTTTGCAAAATATAAAATATTTTTGCTGAGTGAAAATGCTGGAAGTATTGTTTTCAATTCAAGGAAAACTGCGGAAAAATGATATGGTGGGGCTTCTGTTAGTGAAAGAGAGTGTGGGAATGGTTCCTATGCTACAAAATTGGTGATTTCAATGTTGAATAAAATGACCTTAACCGGAAGGATGAAAAATTTTGAAGAAACGGAGTGGAAGATCTAACTTTGAGACGTAAAATGGAATTGGGTAAACCAACAACGGCGAACTAGGAAGAGTTTCTTGCGTAATTATTACTGGTGATGAAAAATGGACTCATTATGGCAATCCAAAGTTAAAACAAGGAAAAACGTTAACTTCGGTGGTTAACTTTATATGGAGGATTTATGCTATATTAGCCCGATCCTTACCATATCTATAGTTATCACTAAGGCGGACATGGGAATTGATTTTACCATAGTTTAGTTGGATTCATTAGGGAAAAAAATTATTTCATACAAAAACTCGAAAATGGGCGGTAATTTAGTATAGGTCAACACTTAAAAATGGGCGTGGCACCTTGGATTTGACTTTGAATGACATTAGAAGTGTTTTTCCCTAATTTAAAGCGGATATATATTTATATTTTCATAAAAAAAATCGAAAATGGGCGGAAAATTTGTATGGGGGCCATGCCTAAAAATGGGCGTGGCACCTTGATTCTGACATACAAACTGTCTAGGACCAAGAAAAAGCTTAAGTTTAAAATTTCATGTCAATATAGTAAAAAACATTCTGAGTTAAACACATCGCAACAGACGGAAAGACAGACAGACAGACGGACAGACAGACGGACAGGACAGACGGACAGACAGACAGACAGAATACAGACAGACAGACAGACAGCCAAACAGACAGACATACGAACAGGTGGACGGACAGACAGACGGACATGGCTAAGTCGATTCGTCTTATCGAGCTGATCAATAATATATATACTCTACGGGGTCTCCGATGCCTCCTTTAATGCGTTACAAACTATCGGACAAACTATATATACCCGTTTACACAATGTGTAACGGGTATATTAAATCGTAGAAACTTCCCGGACAAGCTACAACTCCGAAGACCAAACAAAACATTTGGAGGTACCAGCGTTGCGTGATATATTAGCTGTTGATTCCCAACGGTTAAAACCTACTTGGGAACACTCAAATGGAAAGCTCTACCGCAACCACCTTATGCCCCAGTTATGGCACCCTCCGATTACCTCCTATTTTGACTAAGCAGCATTGCCTTTCTTTAGAAGATGCCAAAAATTTGGTTGATTTGAAGATCATCAAAAAAGCAAGGAATGTTTTGACGTGAAACTTGTATGTTGTCCGAAATGTGAAAGAAAGTTGTGGCTAGCAAATTTACTTTTAAAAAAAAGAAACGGTGGTTATCAATGTGTACTCCCAATAATAAAAATATCTTTTAAAATTATTTATTTTAAACTATTTTTTATTTTTAGAATTTTGAACTACGTAAATGGCATGGTCCATTATTATATCAAAACTGCAGTTATGAACCCGATTACCAACTCAAACACAATGAAAATAGCACCACACTAGAAATGCTATCAATACCTTGGATTGTCTCAGTTGTACAACTTGAACAACATTCCGAAAAAAAAAGAAAATTATATCTGTAGTGGTTCATTAATAACACCCAAAGTAGTGCTCTCTGCAGCTAGTTGTTTCGATTTAGCTTTAGATATGTTCGGTCCAATTATTGTGCGTGCTGGTGAATTTGGTTCAAGCTTCAAATCGGAAAAAATACAAACGCGTGCTGTAGTTGATAAAATTAAACATGAGAAACATATGACAGCTATAAGTAGTGCAGATATTATATTATTAGTATTAAAAGTGATTTTCATCTAACTGCAAATGTACGTCCTGTTTGTCTGGCAACAACAGTAGCATTAGAAATTCCACAGGATTTCGATAATTGTCTTATGGCAGGCTATCCACGTGGTGCATATGATGTATTACATTTTGAACGTTCTACTGAATATAAACTTGAAAAACGTGAACGTTATACGGTGCAATTACTGGAATCGAATGCTGATGCTTGCAAGCAACTGAGTTTTTTTTCAAAATATTTACGCACTATAAAAATGATATATTAATGCCGAATTATCTATGCGCTGCTGTAGATAGACAGGGGTAAAATGTGTAAGGCCGATGCAGGTACACCAATTGTTTGTGCTGCTAAAAATACGCTTAATTTCTATCAAGTCGGTATAAAGCGTAAGAGTATGATTTGTAATAAAAATACCTAATTCAAGTATTGATACTAAGGTAAGCCATTATTTTGAATGGGATTTTAGTAAGGGATAACTTCGATTAGTTTATTCTGGAGATTTGGAAAATCAGTTTTAAAAGAATATGTATATATTGTCAAATATGTATTGTAAATATTTATATGATCCTCATATGTATAAGCAGAAATTAAAATATAATAAAAATATAAATGCGATGTTAGCTTAATTGAGTTCTTTAATTTGATATGATCGAAACGAGAGATGGGTGCGGCACTAAAAATTTACGATTATATTACTGTGGGTATTTTACAAAGTGAATTTGTTTGTAAAATGAAAAATCTTTATTTATTCTTGTAAATCAATTTCAACCCCTTCAAAGTAATCCCTCCCCGATGAAATACACTTAAGCCAACGCTTTTCCCAATCCTCGAAACATGCCAAATAGTCCCTCTCGAGTATAGCCATCAGCATCTTCTTCGATTCAGCTTTTATCTCCTCAATCGACTCGAAACGCGTTCCCCGGAGTGGTCTCTTGAGTTTTGGGAATAGCCAGAAGACACACGAAACCAAATAATGCAAATACGGTGGTTGCGGAAAGATGTTGGTTGCATTTTTGTCGAAAATATCATGAAGAATCAGTGCACCATATTCAAGAAAATTCATCATTTTTGGTATCAATCGAGACTTGACACGATTGAGTCCCAAAACTTCTCTCAAAATGGTATTAATTGATCCTTTCTCATTAGCAATGTCTCTTATAGTTAATCGATGTGAGCATCATCCGTTAAGGTCGATGGTCGACCAGGGCGCTCTTCGTCTTCAACACGTTCTTAACCTTCTTTGAACAATTTATACCAATCATATGTTCTTGATTTTGGTAGAGCTCGGTCCCTGTAAGCCTTCTTCAACATTTTTATTCCATTTATTTAATTCAGAAAACAAAATTTGATGACACTTCTCTGCTCATTTAAATCAGACATTGTAAAAATCGAGAAGTGCACTCTTGGTGGTTTGGTAAACACAAGCGTAAATATATTACTGATAATGACATTGACATGAAATTTGGCCCAGATGTTATTAACAGTCCTGCCAACTCAAGAAAAAAAGAACTAACCCGAAATGTTAAGCCCGCGAAGTTTAAATTTTAAATTTCTCCTTACTTTTGCCCACAGTAGTAAAAATTCCAGTGTTTTCCGCTGATTGCATGAGAATCGTTATACTACGCCAATCTCTTATTGAAACCAGGCAAGGACTTTAGAGTAATATTTGCTTCTACTATATATTTCTTAAAATAAATAATTAAAGACACATTTTTTTTATTTGAATTTAATCATCGGAATTTTTTTGTGTCGTCCTCAAAACGCTCCATTTAAGCCGATACAACGAAACCAGCGGCAAACCCAATCTTCCATGGCCCGCTCATAGGCCGCTGGTGGTATGGTCTTCAGCTAATTCAGCGAATTTTGTTTGATTGCATCGACTCAAAAATCTTCTCCGAAAAAGAAATTTTAGTTTTGGGAACAGAAAAAAACCCTCAGAGAAGCAAATCTGGAGAACACGGTGGTTGCTCGATGGTTAGAACGAGTCGAGCAACGACACGTCTCATGCCCAATACGCCAGTCAAAATATTCTGAGCGATTTTTAAGTTCCATTTTCTTGATTTTATCGACGATTTCGTCGGTCGTAACGGTCGATGGTCGTCCGGATCGAGGCAAATATTCCACTTCTCGGCGCTCCTTGTTCGTCTTGTTCCCTCTTGTATGCTTGTGTTTTCGATATACACGATTCACTACAGGCTTCTTGCAACATTTTCAATGTATTGATACACGTAATTTTATGTTCAACACAATATTTGATGCAAACTCTTTATTTTAAGATCATTTGAACAAATTGCATTTCAAATTGACTCTACAAAATGTAGTAAAACAACATTTCGAAGCATTCTTCTTCCGACTAAATCTACAAAGAACAAATATTCAAATATTTTTCGCTCTTTTAAATGCTGTACTGTGAGTTTCCATTCTGTGAAAACTTGTTCTAGAATGAATGCACCCCCGAAACTGTATCCTATCTGGCATGCTTAGGACTGAAACTCGAATATTATTTAGCTCTGAATAAGAAAATGAAACGTTCCGGAGAATCAATGGGTGATCTGTGAGTATAGTCACAATTAGACATTTTAAGGTGTCATCTTTTTTAAAACCTACATCAAATCTTTTATTCTTAATATATTTCAACTCTCTCTCTCTTTTCTCTTCACCGACCCTAGAAAGAGTCACTATGTCCATCGCAGAAAACTATTACAGTGGAGATCGATACTCTATAAATTAAAGTTTTCAAACAGTTAACCTCTTCCAGTAGTGTTGGCAAAAAGAGTGATTTTTGAGTCACAGTGTGATTAGCCAACACTGGCTGCAAACAGTGATAAAATCGTAGTTCGCGAAAAACAATCAGCGATTACTGAACAGGCTCACTACTCTCGAAGAGTGATACTCAAATTCGACGCTAACTGAACTGTTTAGCTACACCAACACAAAAACCCGAGTTTGTTTTAATTCATGGAAAAAAATATGATTTTATTGTTAAAATAAAAATTGCACAAAAATAATAGTGTGACTCATTTAAATCGGCAATTATTTAAGTGAGTCACATTTGTTTTGAATGACAATTTGGCAGAAAACATTTTGTATTCTCCCGTTTGTTTCACTTTTTATACCCTGTACCCAAAGGAAAAAAAGGGTATATTAAGTTTGTGCGAATGTATGTAACAGACAGAAGGAGGCAAGATAGACCCTATAAAGTATATATATTCTTGATCAGCATTGGAAGGGGAGTCGAACTAGCTTTGTCTGTCTGTCCGTCTGCCCGTCCACCCGTCTGTCATGCTGTCTGCCGTATGAAAACGATTATTTCGGAGACTATAAGAGGAAGAGGCTTTCAAAATTGAAACTTAGACTCTCCTAGGCAGTCAAGTGTGCACTTACAAACGGTTTTCTCTAGACCCATTTTAAGGGGGTACCCCCATACAAATGTACCCCAAAATTTTGGGTTTTTGCATAAAAACGTCATTGTTATTTATTCTAGGAAGTTCAAATTCAGTAAAAATTATGTCTATGATAGTCCCAATAAAATATCATAATATGGGTGGGACCAACCAAATTTCAGGTATAGCCCCCATACAAATTTACCCCAAAATTTTGGGTTTTTACAATTTTTTTACTCTTGAAAATTTAAATTTAGTATAAATTATGTCTATGATAGTCCCAATGAAATAGACCAATATGGGTAGGCCCAACAAAATTTTAGGTATTAACGCAATCAAAGATATACCCGATTTTTTAAGTTTTTCTATGAAAATTAAATTCAATGATGTATGGTAGTCAAATAGAACCTAACTTAAGGTACATATAGATTGGGTACAGGGTATCTTGCAGTCGAGCATACTCGACTTCAGCGTTCTTTCTTGTTTTTTTATAAAACAAGGAAAAACCCGTCCCGTCAAACAACACTTTTAATAGTTTTTATGTTCACCAGGGGCTTAGATTAAATTTTACCATGGATTTGGTAAAATTTGTATGGAAGCTATATGTTATATTTACCCGGATCCTAATTTTTTTTTTATAGGAGCTAAGCCTAAAAATGAGTGTGGCATACAAACTGCCTTGGACCAAAAAAAAAGTTTAAAGTTTCAGGCCAACATCTTAAAAACATTCTGAGTAAAATCCATTGCAACAGACACACAGATGGACATGGCTAAATTGATTTGTCTCATTGAGCTGATCAATAATATTCAATAATAAAATTTGTAACGCATTGAAGGAGATGTCGTAGACCCCTATAAAGTATATATAATCTTGATCAGCTCGATGAGACGAGTCGATCTAGCAATGTTTATCTGTCTGTTTATTTCAACGTGATTAACTCGGAGACTACTGGAGATATTTAGCTAAGATTTGAAACTTAAGCTTTTCTCGGGAACAAGCAGGTTAAGTGTGAAAGTTCCACTCCTATTTTTAGGTATAGCCCCCCATACAAACTCACCGCCCAATTTCAAATTTTTGTATGATAATAGGTTTATTTATTCACTCCAAATTGTGTAAAAACACTTCTAATGTCATCCAATTTCAAAACCAAGATGCCACGCCCATTTTTAGATATATCCATCATACAAACTTACCGCCCATTTTCGTTTTTTTTTTAATGAAAATAGGCATTGTTTCTTAATGTATTCAACCCAAATTGGGTAAAAATACTTTTTATGTCATTAAATGTTGAAATCAAGGGCCACGCCCATTTTTAGGTATAGCCCCCATACAAAGTTACCGCCCAGTTTTTTTGAATATAGGCATTACTTATTAATGTATTCAATCCAAATCTTGTAAAAACATTTCTATTCGATTTTTAATTTATAAATATTGCTAAGCTTTATTCGCAACAAATAAACTTCATGACTTTTGCATATGTGCATTCATTAAATTTAAATGTACCTAAATATGTTACACATAATAATTTCTATTCCTTAACATAAACATCACATCACTTAAAATGTAATCATTTACAATTTTCAATTTAAATGTGACATCCAAACACATATGACAAATTTAATTTAAATCCATTTAATTTCAACTGCATTTCAACCGCAAATTCACTAACTGCTGCCTGTTGCCATCTACATTTCTAAATTTTATATATCATTTCATATAGTATCTAATATCAATATCGCGCCTCGCGTAACTTTAAATCAATCCACGCGATAATATTTAATATTCGTATAAATTCCAAGCAGCTGGTTGCCATCACAGCGTGCACCACGCGCTTGTACACCGGCAAGAAAATAACTTTCACACCCGCTGAGCGTACAGACAAGTGGAATGCCACCCCCAGAGCCACCGATGCGACAGACAAAATCATGCTTATCACCGCCAGTACACATGAAACTGTCGTGCAGCGTATAGCGACGTCCCAGTATAGCAAGACGTATCTTTGCTGCACACTGATCACTTGGCAACGCGAACATTGGCAACTTCTTTAGCATTATTTCGCCATACGCCCCAATGGAATTAATAAAATCCGCACGATCCCAACCGCTGACATAACATTGGTATAATTGAAGTTGGTCGTCGGTGTGGGTAGACAAATCTGTGCGTATATGCGGTGCCAATACGAATGGTTGCTGCAGCAGCAGCAATGCTAAATTATGCATCACTGGTGCTTTCGTATAATTCATATGTATAATTATTTCCTTAACGCTGCGATTTTGATGTGGCAATGGTTCCAAATCAACAGCAGCAATCCCATTGACCAGCACGGTATCTGAAGTAGATGTTTGAAGTTGAAGGTGAAGTTGACACTTCCGTGCTCTAATTCCGTGGCGCTTCTATACTACTTCCGGTGTTATGAGCGCACCACTGCATAAATAATCATCGTTAGCATTAAAAATTGCCACAATCCAGGGAAATTCAGCAAATTGAGCTTAAATAGAACCAATTGTCTAAACGATTGCCGCATGTACGAAAGTCGGTTGTATTATATGGCGCAGATGTTTTTAGCTGTAAAGAAGATATTAATTTATTAAAATTATTTTTAATATCCATGTTTTAAAATGATATTGTATTTCTTAAGTATGATAATGGAAAGTTTTAATAATGTCCATGCTAAAAGTTAGAGCGGAAGACTTCTTAGCTGATACTTCTTTTTTTTATATTTTTGTTGGAAGAAGATCCAACGTAATTCAGAGACTAGTTTTGTCTCTGATTTACATCTGATTCAAAGGAGCTTCAGGATATGTCTTTTTCCTTCATTATCTTTTGCAATGCTGTGAGAGTATATGATGCTAGATACAAGAGAAGAATAGCTTTTTGAAGTATTAGATGAATTTTTCTACTTTTGACTTATCTCTTTTGGGTCTCTTTGAGGGTGTGGGCTTAACAATATGGGATGAATTGGCAAGGCAATACAGTTTGGGAATATACTTTATTTATCTATATTTTTAGAGAAAATGGGTACTGCGACCATAGGTACATCTTTTGTAGCCTGACCCAGTATAATTAGGTTATAGGGCTAAGGATAATATTTCCTGGATTTGATTAGCGTTATGGCCATAGTCCTTGAATGTAATTGTACAGTGGTCTAACTGCACGAATCTGGCTCTGGGCATTGCAGGACACTCACATTAAATATGTGATCTGTTGTCATTAACTCCTCCAGACAGAATCTGCAATGTGCTTCGGTGAATAGGTCTCATTTATTTAGAAGGGACCTAAGTACATTGTGACCGAGAAGGATATTGGTTTTGGGGAAAATTTTTACTAAAAGTGGTTTAGCCTGACAAAGAGACAGAGTCTCTGAAGTGTTATTGCTGAGACCCAGCTGAGGCCACAGAAGGGTTCAGGCCGATCTTAGGGGTTGAAGAGCTTGTCCTGGCTAGCTTGTTTGCAACATCTATACCTTTGATGCCCCTGTGACTAGAAACCCAACATTAGGTGATTTTACGTTCCACGGATATTACTTGAAAAGTGTCAAAACACTGTAGAGCTAACTTAGAAGAGAATGTCCATGAGGTTTATGCTCTGACTGCCGCCTGGCTGTCCGAAAATATAGTAATTGATGGCGCAGACTTCAATGGCGTAAATCTCTGATTGAGAGATCGTGGGCTAGGCACCCAAGAACAGCCCTCCAGCAAGTTTCTCTGAAAGAGGCATCAAAATACCAGTGGTTATTTGATGACTCCACACACTGAGCACTTTAATATCCATGTCATCTTGGTGCATAGACTCTGCGTAGCAGATTAGCTAGCTGGAAAAGATACATTTACTGAAATATCTCATAAAAATAACATTGTTTGAAATATCCTGGCATTATTTAAACTACGTCTTCAACTACTAAGTTGCTCGGTAACAAAGAGCTACTGGACAACAAATTCTGTGTATTAAACTTAAGGCTCATCTGGTCGAACTGTGACACTAATCGTTCAGTAGCCCAATCATATTCGTAATTGAAAAACGCCATTTCTGGTCTAAATAGTCTATTTAACCGGGTCTGATATCTCAAGCAACCATTACGTACAGCTAAAACAGTCTTCACTGTTTGATTCCGAAATCAAATACACTAAGGGGATTTGGATTTAAATCCTGTTCACCATATCCTGTTCACTATGCACCATCACCGTTCAGATTGAGCTTGCAACCAATTGAGTCAAGCTTGAGTACTCTAAAATATCAACCCACCCTTTTATCAAAACTATTTCATCACTTTGTTTTATAAGAATTTGTTGATCTATCCTCAAATCTACTGATTGTACTGTGAGATTTAAACTTCATTATCCTTCTAACTATTCCCAATTCAAACTTGTATTAAATTTTAGTCTCGCATTTTTTTTCAAACTTTCGTTTACAAATAACAAATTTTCATTCAATTTCATTCAATCACTAAACTTCACTATTCTCATTTTTTTTCAAACGAAAGCATTTACTATGCAGACCACCTACCGTCTTTTCAGTATCACAACACTTTTCCATATAATGACAATCTTCATCCAATACAGTACGTGTACGATCCACATAGAATTTAGTACCAATTGTCATGCCTTCATTGCATAGTTCCCATGGAACACATTGTTTAGTATCGTTAACACCACAAGTATTGTATACATTTAAACTTAGTTGTATTCGTATCAGTTATAGATTGTCCAAATGATGACAAAACCATCAATAAAGCCAAGAGTATTCCTGTTCTTGTTGTTGTTGTTGCTGTTGTCGCCTTGAAGTATGTTATGCCTCGCATGCTGTGTTACTTCCTTAAGTGGCTCTACGCTTTTCAATGACTTTGACGACTGCCTAACGACGAATGAACACTAGAAATTCTGTGCTACTATTATACTTGTGCATTCACCTTGCACTTGAACTTCTCGCAAAAAAAAAAATGTATATATTAGGGGCTATATATAGCAAATGCATCAATTTTCATTAGACTTTATAGCTATAAATAAACACACTTGAGATTCTTTTCATACTTTCTGTGCTTTGTGTGTAATAAATATATACACAAGTATACAATAAGTTAAAGTATCTCTGTTTGTCTAAGGTGTCACAAATTGTAATATGAGTAAATGAATACTATATATAAATAGCTACGTAAATATTATTACTTTTGTACTACTATGCTATGTATAGTATATGTATATTTCTTCATAATAAAATTGTTGGTTGCTATAAATAACTTTTTGTTTGGTTAGTTTGTATACACACTATGAATGTATCTAAATCTGTTACTATACAGTATGTGTGGTTTCTTGTGAAATGCACTTTGCAATTGTCAACAACTTAAGTCGCCTCTGACCTCAATGGATCTTGATTTGCTTGACTTTGTAGACAACAATGCTGACATTATAAAATGAATGAATGCAATGTTTAGTTATTTGATAACCTGTTAACAAGTTTTAAATCTAAAGATATACCATAATATGTAGTTTTATTTTTTTTTTTTTTTTTGCAGTTGTATCTGTCTGCCTGTCTATTTTTTTTAAGTCACACAAATATTTTTAAAAGTAAATAGTTGTCACACGCATGAAAATTGTTACGTAGAATTGTTTTAGGTAAACATATATAAATATTTTGTTTAAATTTTGCAGTTTAGTTAGGTTATATGTGAAACCAAAAGTTATTATGAAATCATTTTGACATTACGTATATCACTTACAAGCAAGTTTATGTTTATCCTCACGTTACTCATTTCGTGGGACATTGCCAACATAAAGAGATGGAACGTAATTTCGCGAATAAAGAAAGCTTCTTGGCTGTTTATCTGTTGGTGTGCTTATCTGTTTAGATTATGTATCTCCACGCTTGCCATTTTTGTATTGACAAAGATACTAAGTACTTAACTGTTTTTTTTTAACATTAATAAATCGACATGTATAGAAACAGGTGCAATCACTTGCTGCCAGATGCGGACTACTAGTTGGATGCACAACAACCACACATGATAGGATTCCTGTAGAGCCAACAGACTATGACGAGGTTTTTTAGAAATTATACAAAGGCTTAAAAATAACAAAGTGCAAGGCGCAGACGAATTACCCGCAGAGTTTTTCAAGACCGGCGGCGAGGAATTGATCATATGTATGCATCAACCTCTGTGTCTAGCGGTGAACGAGACCAGGACGAAGTACTTGGTATCCACCCGCAGACAATCTACACGACGTAAACGGTCTTTGAGAACAGGGAACTTCAGTTTTGAGGACGTAGAAAACTTTGACTACCTGGGCACAGATGTAAATAACGACAGCAACACCAGTCAGTAATTCAAAAGAATCACTCTTGCTAACCGTACTTTGGTATTTTGGTTCGGAAAGCAAATGCGAAGTAAAGTTCTGTCCCAGAGAAACAAAAACTAAACTCGACAAGACGCTAATAATGCCTGTTCTGATGTATGGAGGAAAAGTCGGCGTTGGACGTGTTTGAGAGAAAGATACTTTTTTAGAATCTTTGGTCGAGTTAGAATGAGAATGTAAGAGCTTTAAACTGATATCGAGATATTAAGGAACATCCAATACAAAAAGACTGTTCTGGGCTGGTCACCTCTGTCGGCTTGATACAGAGGCTCCGTCAAGAAAAGTTTATAAGCAAGACATAAATCAAATCGGAGGAGCGCGGAAGAGGAGACGTCCACTGCCTTGGGAGGACCAAAGAGTTGCATCTTTGATCTTGGAAGACATCCGCAAGATCGGTATCCCAAACTGTCCAAAAATCGGGTGTAGCGCAAAAACAAAACTTCCAGAGCATCTGACGAGTCACGACCGCTTCTGGTAGGATAGCAGCTCGTAGTATATTATTTCATGCCAACCTTTACGCAGCCTTACAACTCTTCGAACACGACTATTTTTGATTAACGCTTTTCGATTAAGGTTAGGTAAATTATTAGTCAATGAGGGCACTATTTTTATATCCTACAATACCTAAATGGACGTTTGTGCAATTATAACTGTCCCAATAATGTTTTGCATGACTAAAAGACTCGAGTTATACAAGATTCTTTCGTCATTTGCTATATTTAACCTTCCATAGCGTGGTGCATCTTTGACATCAGAAATGACCGGAATGGAATTGACGACATCAAAATATTGGGTATGGTTATCTTTACAGTTATGATGTTACAGGACACAATCTGATTAGGATGTAGCTAATCCAGATATTTTTATTTTGGAACAATAGCTTATTTATCAAGGTACGTGCTAAACTCAGCACATCGCACGCCTTCTCAAGAAGGGTCTGCCATCTACTCCAAAAGAACTCCTCCGGCCTCCGACTGTATAAACGATCAGTACAAGCGTATCTCAAACTCATTAGCTACGGCAGAGGTTAGTGGCTACACTAAACCTCGAAAGCAGACATGATACGATGAGGAATGTCGCATTGCTGCAGAACGGAATATAGCACAACAACGAACTCTTCAGGCGGGAGCACCACGGGCTGTTGTTGAGCGATATAGGGAGAAACGGAGAGAGGAGCAACGCCTGAGGAGATTAAGATAATGGGTAGCAGAAACGAGGCCTGAGGATTTTACCAAAGAATCAAGCGTATAACCGAGGGTTATTAGCAAGGAGCTTCGTTCTGCAAGGATGAATAAAGATACATGGTAACAGATGTCCAGGAATCGTTAAGGCTATGGAGAAGCCACTTCTCCGCCAATGGAGATGATGAATATCTGGTTCCTCCTACCGATAATGGGATTCCTGTGGAGCCAACAGACTTCGACGAGGTCTTATAAGTTATACGAAGGCCAGAAAAATAAAGCAACAGGCGCAGACAAATTACCCGCAGTGTTATTTAAGACCGCCCGCGAATATTTGATTGGATGTTTGCATCAACTCTTTGGCAAAATATGGACTGGTGAGCGTATGCCTTATAACTGCAGCCTTAATGTCCTGTGCCCAGTTTTAAGAAAGGAGACCCTGCAGTCTGCGCAAACTATCGCAGAACAAGTCTCTTTCCAATTGCTTATAAAATCCCTATCTAGCATATTGTGTAATAGACTGAAAGCGTACGTAGTTGGACAGTACCAGTGTGCTTTCAGGCCGAAGAAGTCGACCATTTACCCGATATTCACACTACAGCCAGATCCTTGAGAAGACCAAGGATAATCAAATTGATCCACACCCACCTATTTGTCGACTTCAAAGCTGCTTTCGACCCGCCAATCAAATCAAAGTTCTTCAAAACACTGACCGAACTTCGTATCCCTGCAAAATCATCCGCCATTGTATGATGACGCTTGACAAACACCCAACGCGTTGTCAAAGTCGGAATGTCAGAGAAAAAATATGCAAGTAAATTCTCTCCAATTTCTTTCTCATTTATCAGCTGATCGATTGTTTATGCTTTTAAAACTTGCATAAACAAGAAGCAAACGTTTTTTTTTTTTTTTTTTTTTAAATTTTTAATTTGTATAATTAAAATCAAAAATACGATACGTACACATCAAAATTTCGACTTATGAACCAATCTGCAGTGGTTAGTTTTATTCATTAAAGAATCTATTAAGTTGCTCAAGGTAGGAAGAGCTGCAAAGGTAACCAGCTCTAATTTAAAGGGTTAAGCTGACCATTTTCAGATTGAACAGGATAGAAAAATTTTCACTTTTACCACAGCATTAACTGTGTCATAAATATTAGAGAGAGCGCCTGCAAATTTAAGTTCCATACAATGATCAAATTTTTGCTACAGCAACACCCCTAAATAGGCTGCTGATGTTCAAATCGATAAAGCCAACTCAGTCTGTGCGTCCAGCCATCTGCTATCCTTTTCGACTATTTCAATTTTATAATAAATTAATGCACATAAAGCCTTTTATTCGACCACCACAAGTCACTCAATATAAATTTCTTAATTTAACAAAAACCATTAAGCTACAGTTTAATTAGAGGCATACACTTGCTTTAATCACAAATCTCAGCTGTCTATAAGACGTAACCGTATTCAAACACCCGAAACAAACCGCACGATTCTGTATGACAGCAGCATACATGCGTAATGAACAGACAACTTAACTTAATATGTATGCATATGGACATAATATGGAAATACTGATTTTAATGATCACAACGGAACTTATTATCCATGATATGTATATACATGCACGATGCATACTCTATATTGTTCCGGCTCGTTGCCTATATGTTATATAATATATAGACAAATGGGCGTTCAACTAAAACGATTCAAATACTAGTATGCATATCAATGAAACAATTTAATTGGCGCTTTCAATAAGGTAACAAATAACCGATATAAACGGAGATACTATATATAGATATATAGGCAAAGTTATATATATAAGATGTTATATGCTTATAGGTATGCTTTATTTTTAAACATATCAAAATACGCTCAGGGTAGTGTATTTGGCATTTATATATAACATATATTTCGACTGTCTAGTTATCTAACTAACTAACTGATTGCGTACATGTATATGTATGTATACCTTGCTTACTTCTAATAACATTTAATTTCCTTAAGGATAACATCTGTTAAAAGTGTTTTGTACACGATTTAACAAATTAAGTTCTATATAACACCAGCAGGCACAACTCTGTGCCTAGCAGACAATAACAGTAACAACAAGAAAATGGCAAACCAAAGCGACAGATGAAGATGCAGCTAAGGCAGCCAAGAATCCAATAAATGATGCAATGCTGGAGTGTAGTGCAGTCGTCGAAGAAGTAAAAGGAGTTAACTTCAAATAATCTACACGTAAATGCATCTTGAAGCAAACTATATTCAATTTCTGTTGACAATATATACAAATAGATACATGCATACATACATACACATACGAGTATATGCGCGATTGTGAGTGTTTAAATACAAATACATTTAAGAGGCGTACTCTGTAAGTTTTTCATTAAATCGGGTCAGAGTTTGGATTGATTTAGCTATGTCTGTCTGCATGATTTATCCATTCAGTTTTAAATATGAGCTGAATTAAGATTCTTGGTCTGATTTTCAGTCCAGAGAAAACATTTTTCAACAGACAGACGAGCATGGCTATATTTTCAACGACCAGTAGCGATGGAATGAAATAGATACCAAATACGAACTAAGCAACCTCAAAATCGCACGATGAGCCTAATCATATTTTGATTAACCAATCAATTTTTTTCAAAATTTCGCCATTTTGGATCAGCTACTTTGTATTTTTAAAAAGTCTTACTTTGCTTATGAGAGAAGAATTGTAAACTTTATATGTCAAACCAGTTTTTTGCGTGAATACTTGATGTACCAGGGCTGCAAAAACAATTATTGGAACCAGGGCTGCAGAAATATTTGGTGTACCAGGGCTGCAAAACTTTTTGTACCAGGGCTGCAATATTTGAACCAGGCTGCAGAAATAATTGTTGTACCAGGGCTGCAAGTTTTTGTACTAGCGCTGCGTGAATACTTGATGTACCAGGGCTGCAAAAATAATTATTGAACCAGGGCTGCAAAAACAATTGTTGTACCAGGGCTGCAAAAGTTTTTGTACCAGGGCTGCGTGAATACTTGATGTACCAGGGCTGCAAAAATAATTATTGAACCAGGGCTGCAGAAATATTTGGTGTACCAGGGCTGCAAAACTTTTGTACCAGGGCTGCGTGAATACTTGATGTACCAGGGCTGCAAAAATAATTATTGAACCAGGGCTGCAGAAATATTTGGTGTACAAGGGCTGCAAAACTTTTTGTACCAGGGCTGCAATATTTGAACCAGGGCTGCAAAAATAATTGATGTACCAGTCCTGCAAAAGTTTTTGTACCAGGGCTGCGTGAATACTTTGATATACCAGTCCTGCAAAAATAATTGTTGGACCAGGGCTGCTGAAATAATTGTTGTACCAGGGCTGCAAAAAGTTTTTGTACCAGGGCTGCGTGAATACTTGATGTACCAGGGCTGCAAAAACAATTATTGAACCAGGGCTGCAGAAATATTTGGTGTACCAGGGCTGCAAAAATTTTTGTACAAGGGCTGCAAATATTTGAACCAGGGCTGCAAAAATAATTGATGTACCAGTCCTGCAAAAATAATTGTTGAACCAGGGCTACAGAAATACTTGATGTACCAGGGCTGCAAAAACAACTATTGAAACCAGGGCAGCAAGAAATAATTGTTGTACCAGGGCTGCAAGTTTTTTACTAGCGCTGCGTGAATACTTGATGTACCAGGGCTGCAAAAATGATTATTGAACCAGGGCTGAAAAAAAATAATTGTTGTACCAGGGCTGCAAAAGTTTTTTGTACCAGGGCTGCGTGAATACTTGATGTACAAGGGCTGCAAAAGTTTTTGTACCAGAATGCCAGAAATACTTGATGTACCAGGGCTGCAAAACAATTATTGAACCAGGGCTGCAGAAATATTTGGTGTACCAGGGCTGCAAAAGCTTTTTTGTACCAGAGCTGCAATATTTGAACCAGGGCTGCAAAAATAATTGATGTACCTGGGCTGCAAAAACAATTATAGCCAGACCAGGGCTGCAGAAATATTTGGTGTACCAGGGCTGCAAAACATTTTTGTGCCAGGGGCTGCAATAATATTTGAACCGGGGCTGAAAAAATACTTGATATACCAGGGCTGCAAAATAATTGCTGGACCTGGGCCAGAAATAATTGTTGTACCAGGGCTGCAAAAGTTTTTGTACCAGGGCTGCGTGAATACTTGATGTAACATAGCTGCAAAAGTAATTATTGAACCAGGGCTGCAGAAATAATTGTTGTACCAGGGCTGCAAGATTTTATCTTGAATACTTGGTGCTTAGGCGCAAAATAATTATTGAACCAGGCTGCAAAAACAATTGTTGTACCAGGGCTGCAAAAGTTTTTGTACCAGGGCTGCGGGAATTCTTGATGTACCAGGGTTGCAAAAGCCCAATTATTGGAACCAAGGCTGCAGAAATATTTGCGTAAATTATGGGCTGCTAAACTTTTGTACCAGGGCTGCGTGAATACTTGATATACCTCAGTCCTGCAAAATTATTACAATCAGGGCTGCAGAAATAATTGTTCTACCAGGGCTGCGAAAGTTTTTGTACCAGGGCTGCGTGAATCCTTGATATAAATGAGTCCTGCAAAAATTATTGTTGGACCAGGGCTGGAGAAATACTTAATGTACCAGGGCTGCAATAAATAATTATTGAACCAGGGCTGCAGAAATATTCGTGTGACAGGGCTGCTAAACTTTTTGTACCAGGGCTGCGTGAATACTTGATATACCAGTCCTGCAAAAATTATTGTTGGACCAGGGCTGCAGAAATAATTGTTCTCACCAGGCTGCAAAGCTTTTTGTACCAGGGCTGCGTGAATACTCCTGATGTACCAGGGCTGCAAAAATAATTGTTGAACCAGGGCTACAGAAATACTTGATGTACCAGGGCTGCAAAAATAATTATTGAACCAGGGCTGCAGAAATATTTGAAAAATGGCTGCAAAACTTTTTGTACCAGGGCTGCGTGAGAATATTTGATATACCAGTCCTGCAAAAAATAATTGTTGGACCAGGGCTGCAGAAATAATTGTTCTACCAGGGCTGCAAAAGTTTTTTGTACTAGGGCTGCAGAAATAATTGTTCTACCAGGGCTGCAAAAAGTTTTTGTACCAGGGCTAATATTTGGAACCTGGTTTTTAAATGCAACAAAACCATATATCTGTGGTAAAAGAAAAACTGCTTAAGTCTGATTTTACTTTCAGAAGAGCCTATTTAAGTTTAAAATAAATTGAAACTGTACGCAAAAGTGAGATTAAGCAAAAATTACTTTGTCTATAACTTCCTGAAAATCGTAAAAATAATTCAAATTTGGCATGGAGGTACTTTCAATACGGAGATCAGCGTAGTATTCTTATCTCAACTTTTGCTAAAGTCGACAAAGGTACTTTTCCTTTTCACCACAGATATATGATTCTTCTTCCGCTGGACTGAAAATCAATCAAAACCAAAAACTAAAAACCAAAAAACCCGAAGCCGGAGCTGTTTTTGGTATGATATCTCCCATACGAAAAAACAATGAGCGGAGTACAATTCGAAAGGTCAGACTGTTCAAATCTTCGGCTCCGCGCCACTCTACCACTTTTGTACTTGGAAGGTAACCTCAACCAATACCAACAAACTTCAGGTGTTTGTTAACCGCTGCTTGAGGAGCATTCTCCGGGGATACTCGTGGGACAAGCTAACACCCAATAAGGAGGGCTAACAGAGAGTCGCTCAAGACATTCTTCTGAATCAGAAGGGGAGATGGATTGGGCATATACTACGGAAGCCCGTGGGCAACATCGCTGGAAAAAGCCATGCAGTTCAATCCTCTTGATGATAAAAGTCGAAGAAGAGGATGTCCCGAGAAACATGGAGGAGAACAGTGTCAAGGTAACAACGAGAAGGACTTCACATACCATGGTGGAGTTAACTTGTAGCCCTTGCAGGAAACAGGACGAGGTTAAGAGCAGCTATTGACGGCTTATAACCCTTAGGTTTCAGAGAGATAGATATGTACCTATATATATTCCAACAACCAAGAATAGCTGACATAAAAAGTCTTCCAAAATACTTTTCCAAAAAATGGTTAAGTTATTTAACGCAAGATCGGACTTAACTTCTTATAAAGCCGGACTGTGTCCCTTGTTAACGCTTGTCGACTTGCAGTCATCTTCATAACCAATAATACTATAACCAAAAACTGTGTTCGATATCATCCATGACAATGTGTTATGGCCATCCCATAATTTCTCTTAACCAGATTGAGACTTTATCATGAATTAACGAGAATTACGCACTCTCAACTTTAAGAAAAGCACACAGTACAATTTGTCGATTTTCTTCAATTATCGAAGTCAAGAATATTCTCTCACTTCTCAGAGAGCATTTAAAATTTGCTAGAGCTAGCTCGTGAACGACTTTTCTGATATTGGTTGATCCACTAGTGCGAAAACAGATGTTTCTGTGATATTGTCCCATGTGATTCTCCATTTAATACTTGGGTTGTTCAATAGCAATGTCGTATCTGTGATCGAATTTTGATCGAGTTTTTGATCGAATTTTGTATGTCTTATACCCAGTTTCTGGCCAATCGATCGAGTGCTAACATGCCGGTTCACTTGGATGATTCTTGACTCCTTTATCGGTTTACGAAGATTGGCCTACCAAGTACAGGGGGGTAGGCCAATCTTCAATCACAGAACCACCGCTGTGCTGTCGCGAAAAATTTTCTACTTGAGACTGAAACATATGATCGCAACACAGTCTGGGTGTCCTAATAGCTCTGGGTGTCCTCTTTAAATCGCAGGATGACCCGATGCGATTAGTACAACCTAAGATAAGCAAGAGTCGCCATCTATTGAAAAAAAAAAACGACATTACTTATTGACCAACCCTTTATAAATTTTTGAACTTTGACCAGATTTATATAAACTGTAGTTATTATTTAAGTATTCAAATCTCTTTTTGCAGATGTAAATCGCCCAGACTGAGTTGATAAAAAGATTAATGAACACTTTCTTTAAAATGATGGTCAGTATTTTGGCAAAACACTTTGCCGCCCAGAATTCAATCCTATTCTTCCTGATAATTTAGAATTACAGAAGCAACAAATACAAATAATTTGCGGGCTAAGGAATGTGGCGTAAAATTAAAAATTAAAATTTGATATTTAAAACACCAAAAATACCTTAAAATCTTGGGCTGCCACTCGCTTTTTTGTTTGCGTTTTCCAACACTTCTTAAGCACAAAATGTTCAACTTCGTAGTTAAGGCTCTGGTCGAGCAAAAGTGCAAAACAGCTTCTGAGTTATTTGTTGTTGCAAACGTTTGCACTTATGCTTTATCATCAACCCGTGCAAGACATCGTGAACAGCACAACTTGTGCTGTAAGTGTAGTTGTAGCCATACAAAGCTGTTTTTCATATTTGAAATTAAAACTACATTTTTTATTTATCATCAAAACAATTTATTATTTTATTTAAAAACAACCTTTTATTCACTTATTCACATTGAACCAATCTGCACCAATTAAAACCAGCCAGCTGTAGTACTGCTGTAAATATGTAGTTACCTCTTACATCGTTAAGACGATCACTGTTTGCGCTGAAAGTCTTCAATTCCGACGAGTCGCTTACATTTATGGAATTAATTTTTGCATAATTTTCTTTTACCAAATACCTTTCAAAATTGACCTCGTATACAAAAATATATTCCAATTGCGTGAATTCAGCTAAAAACAATCTACTAAAGTGCGTATTTGTCTGACTACCGGAATAGCACTGGCGAGAGAACATAGATAATCAGACAAACAGAGGAACAGATGAACAGACACATTTAAACTTACTCATTCAAGTTGTCTGACTGTTTGTTAGTCAATTTGTCTGTCTGTCTGTTTGTCTGTTCAACTGACTATCTTTTGAGTAAAATACTAAAAGGGTGAGTACAATTTTCTATTTTAGATACAAAAACATACTTATGTACAATGCACATACATATTTACGCATACAAAAACTATTCGACTTTACATAAATCCAAAGTAACTTTGAAAGCGTGATATATACACATATACATGTCTTGTGTGTATTACTAAAACTTGTCGAAAAATTTTATTCAATTTAGTTGCACTTAAGTGACAATTGTGTATTAAGATATGACGCAAGAGTTTTAGATATGCCCACAAATACAATAACAACAAAAACAGGAAAGAAAAAAACACAGATACACTTTTATTCCATCCATCTATCTTTTTTTTTTATTATGTATTTTAGATACATATAGTATCTATACAGCTCCACTAGATTTTAAGTGTAAAACAAACTGCGCTGCTAAATATTAAGGAAAATTTTTGTCTGTTCATGTTTATCCTGTGCACACTTCATGGTTTTTTTTTTTTATTTTACTTTTTATTTTGACTTTTAAATCGAAGTGCGAATAGTTAAAATTGACAGTTTGTTCGTTCAGAGAGATAGTGAGGGGGAAAGATTTATAAAAAGTTCCATTGACTAATGAACCAAAAGACCAAAACCGTTCGTACTGATTTTGTCAATGACACTGATGGACTTGGTTTTGACTTTTTTGTTTCTTGTTTGTACTTAGTTTCACAGAGTTCTTGTCTCTGTATATGTATGGTATAAACTAAAGTTGTAGAAATTGTTGAAGATAGTCTGCATTGGTTTTATTTGCAAATAGTAGAACTATGTTTTAGATTTTATTTTTTTTTTTTTTATATATTTCGTACTTAATTTTTGTTTTTGCTGTACATAATGAAAATACTTTTGTAAAAATTTATTAAAGCGCAATACATAGCATCAAAGGTTAAATCACCTAAACAAATATAAAGTTTTTTGGTTAAGATTTTTTTAATTAAAAAGTTTTAAATAGTACGCAATATACGTGTACATAAATTGGTGGCTGTTTGGTTAATATGGGAATGTGAAAGAAACGAAAACAATTTGAAGGCCATGGTGACAGTAAAATAATTTTAATAGTTGAAATTGCAATGTGCAGCCAGGAAAGGTATTCATTTTAAATTTCATCAAAAAAACATAATGTGAATAGTTTGTAATCTATTAAAGCAGACATTGCAATATATTTATCACACATCAACAAATGGTAAAAGATTGAGACAAAGACCACTTACCTCGTTCTTCGAGACAAGTCTTAGATAACTAAAAAATTAGATTCCTTTTAATTTTTTTCCAAAGAGAGCAGCTTCTTCTATCCAAGATTTCAAATGCGTGGTAGAGAAGTGACAGGTTCGAGGAGAACGGCTGTAGCTCAAAAACGAAAAAGAAATATGATATTATGCTCTATAGAAGAAATAATAAGAAGTGTTTTGGCTATAATGAAGAAATGAAGATAGCAATGTCCCATCTCTTTTCGTTTGGAGCTACAGCTGTTCTACTTGATCCTTTCTCTTAATGACGGGGCAGAAATTTAAACAGACATTTCCACATATAAAATCATGTATAACACATCACCATCTATATATATATAAATGCTCTGTCTGTTTATACGAGGCTTATAGACTTTAAAAGTTCTGAACCTGTTTAAGCCCAAATTTCGAGCCACAACATGCTGTGGTTCGGACTTCGGTTTTTATCTACTTTTTATGTTGATAAATATATCAGCGTTTGCAAAACATATCAGTTTTCGGCGTCTCCTCGTGCCCCTTACTGCTGCGCCACCTGCCGGGCCAGCACCCATGCATGATAAACTGTACAGAAATTTAAACAAAATACCATATGTGTGAGAAAAATGCCATCTCTGTTTCTCATAGTTCTAGGTGAAGAACTAAGACAGGTGGAATGAAAAGTGTTATCACAAAATTTTTCGTCTTGAAAGCCAAAAAATTATTGTATCACTCTCATGGTTTTAGAGTTCAAGGGTGAAACTAATAATAAATACTAATAAACGAAGTCATGCCACCAAGAGGTCGAATTTGGGTCGTCAGACTGTCACGCAGAAAACACGAAGATGGGAGGTTTTGAATATAACTGAGGGAGAGCTGGATTCGATTCGAGAGACTGAGCAGCTAAGAATAATGCAGATGTACAACGCGGAATCAGCAGAAAGCAGTCCATATATATCAGTAGACACCGTTGTGAACTAGGAGGAAAGCCATCAATTACCCAACGGAATTTTAAATTCACATACAAAAATTGAACGAGATATGTGCGCCAATTATCCTGTTGCGGAACATCAATCAACCGAAACTCTGCAACGGCACGCGACTCACAGTCAAGAAATTTATGAACAATGTTTGTAGTGGAAGCAACAATATTGACGTGGCCATTTAAAGGTGAAGATCTCCTCATTGATCGAATTCCCATAATTCCAAACTGATACACCTTTTCAATTTAAGAGATTGCAGTTTCCAATTTGATCTGCATTCGCAATAACAATCAATAAAGCTCTGGGCTAATCTTTTGGAATTATGTGGCCTCAGCTTTATGTACCAGAATAGCACTGAAAGCAGAGCCGATATGGCTATGACCGTCCGTCCGGCTGTACGCCTGTGCTGCTGAATCGATTATCTTTGAGACTATAAGTGATAGAGCCATTATACTCGAATCTTTATACTCTCATAAGCCGTCAAGTAGTCACTTACAAACCATAGTTTTTTAGTTTTTTTATGAAAGTTTTTTCAATGATATTATCTAGGAACAAAAAATAATAAGTGAAGAGCTTTTCTTTTTTTTTTTTACTCACTTAAAAGCTTTGTTATCACGAATCCTGCCACTTTTATCCACTATCAACTACTTGATTATTGATTGTTGATTAATCGATCATTAACTTTTGAACTAAATTGATCACTCTTGATTATACAAAATAATCTATTAACCGCAAACTCCTACTCACTAACATTGATATTATTTTTTTTTTAGCCAGTGTTGAAAAGTCAAATTGAGCTGAAATTTCAAACCTAAGCTTTTCCCAGCGTCGAGTACTATGCTTGTAAAACGTGACGTCTTTTCCACTTTTTATGTAAAAATCTTTGCAAACTTATTTTTTAGTTTCTAAGACTTTATTAGAAATTAATTATTTAAAAACTTCATTAAAAAAGTTCCTTTTCGATTAACTTAATTTCGTGCTAATAACATTAATGTTAGTAAAGTTTGCAATTTAGTGAAGTCATTTTTCCATAAATCAAAAAGTGAAATCTTGCTTTATCTCAATAACTGGTCTACTCTCTTATTGTAATATCTGGACTTTTAAATTCGGTCATTTCATTACAAAATTTTATTGTAACTTATGTAATTATCCGATCTAATCCAAATTGAGTTATTTTATTGAATCATTATTTGGAATAGTTTTATAAAAAAAAAAAAAACAGGGAAATACGTTTACTTCGGTGGAACCGGAAGCTCACCAATACCCGCCAGATCTTATAGTTTATCTATGATCATCAGTGGCTCTGGTAACGGAGAATGGATGGCTTAAAGTTAGTAGTCCGATAACCAGTTAAGGTTAATAATAATTAGGTCAAATTTTTAATTCTGTAAAACAAAATAATAAA
>JAEIFJ010000742.1:0-21022 GCA_018903435.1 Leucophenga varia
AATATTTGTTAACGGCAGATTTTTCTATAACCTCTGATGAATCGCTTTACTGTTGCCACATACGCTGACGACTCAGCTTTTCTTGGCTGTATCGAGTTGGCTCTTTAATGATTCAAGTGAGCTACAAAAACAATTAAATCGAATTTGCTTCGGAGCTTCGTACATGGAATGACATTTACACTTAGAAAAGTTAATTGATTCCTTCTTGCGAAAATACCAATTATCTTGGGTTAACAGGAGATTTACCTGGCGTTTTGCACATAGCGGCCAAGAGAAAACTTTTAAATATCAAATTGAGACAAATGCAAACGAAACTAAAGTTGCGTAACAAGATTTTACTTTACAAGGTAATTCGGAAGCCGGTCTAGACCTATGGTATTTAACTATGGGGGGGTTAAGTGATCCCAAATCGAAATTATTCAGAGGTTTCTAATCAAAGTCCTAAGAACCATTCACGATGCTATTAGAATTCCCTGGGTAAAGCAAACTACTTTAGATCTTTCCTTCAGACACTAGAGATATCTTGCATTCTTTTTTTTCAGCACGTGTCTTAACTGAACTATGTTTATTTTTATATCCGCCACACATAGTGTGTAGGGTATTATCAGTTTGTCGGAAAGTTTGTAACGCATTGAAGGAAAGGTCGTAGACACCATCAAGTATAAATATTCTTGTTATATTCTCGATGAGACGAATCGATCTAGCCATGTCCGTCTGTCCGTCTGTGTGTCCGTCTGTCTGTCTGTCTGTCCGTCTGTCTGTTTATTTCGACGCATTTTTTTTTTTAAGAAGAAATATAAATATTACGCCATAATTTGAACTTAAGCTTTCTCGGCAACGACTACTTTGTATGTTAAATCCAACGCCCATTCTTGGGGTGTAGCCCCCATACAAACTTACCGAAAATTTTCGAACTTTTGTATAAAAATAGGTATTATTTATGCATGTATTCACTACAAATTGGGTAAAAACTCTTCTTGTGTCATCCAAAGTCGAAACCAAGGTGCCACGCCCATTCTTAGGTATAGCCCCCCACACAAATTTATCCCGCCCATTTTCCTATTTTTGAATAAAATTGGTATTATTTATGAATTTATTTATCCAAATAGGGTAAAAACACTTCTTATATCATCCAATTCCAAAACCACGCCCATTTTTATGTATAGCCCTCATATAAACTCCACCGATTATTTTTTAAACTTTTGTATGAAAAATTAATTATTTTCGTCTGTATATTGATAAATGGCACTGATGATCACACATAAACTATTCAAAGATTCGTGTGGCGGGTACTTCTGCTTCGGTTCCACCGAAGTTAACGTTTTCTTTGTTTAGGTTAATGTTTTGCCAGCAAATTTAATGATTCGACAAAATTTTCAGAGTAAACAAATATATTTTTTTATTATCGGAATTAAAAGTCTACAACTAACGCAGATGAAAGTTTTATTTTGAAACACATTTAAAGTCTATCAAATCACTGTGCAGAGTAGGCACATAATGTATTGAAGCCAGCAGCTTTTTGGCAGTTTTAAGCGCAAAAATTATGAAAATGTGGGCTTTGGTTCTTGCCAATATTGTCAACAGTTTCAACATTGTTATTGTTGTTTTGTGTTGTTGTAGTTGTTCTTGCAGCGCTTATCTGTTTTTTTTCATAATACTTGCGTATGTCAATGACACAAAGCCTGCAGGAAAATCTAAGGAAGCAGATGCACCATCGAAAAAAAAAATACAACAACAACCAAAATTTGTGACCTTTTGCCCAATAAACGGTTAAAGAAAAAAATATCTTCTCACTGCGTAGATATAAAATCGCAGATGAGATTTTTCACATACTCGTTAGAAAAAAAAAAAAAACTTTTTGAGCTTGAAGCGGGAATAATACTGCGGCAACAACTTTTACTGCAGCTGCAGCAAAAAAAAATCGAAATAAAAAATCTTTTGCTAAGCGAAATCAGAAAAACTTCACCCGCAGCGGTATAGCGCGCTGCATAAAAATTGGAAAACAAAAAAGTGAAAATGTACAAGTTCATTTCAACAGCGTGTTGACTTTAGTTGAACAGCGTTGATCTCAGCTGTACGTAGCGTTGAGTTGACTTGAAACGCTGCGACTGCGACTGTTGCTTTGCTGCTGCTGCTGCTCCTGCTTTTCGTAGTCACCCGCAGGCAACTGCATCCATCATCATTTAGTTTAGAACATAAACTCTGACAAAGTTCTTTCGCTCTCCCACCAGCATCATCATCGTCGTCGTTGAGTGAGTTAAGTCTATTAGTCTATTTGATAATTTCATTTTATATATTTTTGCTGCAAGAAAATATACAAAAAAAAAAAAAACCAAAAATTGTTACAAAACTTGTTTAACTGCGTTTTCGTGAGTTTAGCTACAACTGTTGCTAGTATACTCGTATATATGCTACCTACTCCTAGCCCCGGGGCTGAAGGTAGAGTATTATGTTGTGGGTGATTGTAATACACTATTTTGAAACTTTATTTTATTCTATTTGACTTTTACCGTCTCTTTTTTTTGTATTTTTTTGTGTTTCATTTGCAGTAATAGTTGCTGTTATGATTTTTGAGGTTTAGTGTTTTAGTTTCGAACATATTTAGTTTGTTTTAAGTGAAAATTGGGTTAAAAACTTTTGTAACGAAGGTAAAAAGTTTGTTTGTTTGTTTTTTTATACTTGAATGACCTTGTGATTTGTTAATGATTATTTTAGAAATGTGAAATAGAAAATGAGGGGTGGTATGAAATAAAAAAAAGGACAAAAAAATTTAAAATTGTACTTTCTATTTTTTGTTCGTTTTCATCTGAAAATGTTCATGTTCAGCTACCATCGCCTTTAAATTTTTATTAACAACATCGTCCATCTTTTTTTTATACCATGTACCATGTTCTTACTCTAGGAACACTTAGAGATCTTTATCTAGGAATTAGAGTTCTTAATCTAGGAACTCTGGAGTTCTTAAACTAGAAACTCTGGAGTTCTTAATCTAGGAAAATCTTGAGTTCTTAATATAGGAACTCTGCATTTCTTAATCTAGGAACTCTGGAGTTTCTAATCTAGGAACTCTTTAGTTCTTAATCTAGAAACTCTGGAGTTCCTCATCTTGGAACTCTAAAGTTATTAATGAAGGATCTCTGCATTTCTTAATCTAGGAACTCTGGAGTTTCTAATCTAGGAACTCTAGAGTTCTTAATCTAGCAACTTTGAAGTTCTTAATCTAGGCACTCTGGAGCTCTTAAACTAGAAACTCTGGAGTTCTTAGTTCTTGAGTTCTTAATATAGGAACTCTGCATTTCTTAATCTAGGAACTCTGGAGTTTCTAATCTAGGAACTCTTTAGTTCTTAATCTAGAAACTCTGGAGTTCTTAATCTTGGAACTCTAAAGTTATTAATGAAGGATCTCTGCAGTTCTTAGTCTAGGAACTCTGGAGTTTCTAATCTAGGAACTATGGAGTTCTTAAAGTAGAAACTCTGGAGTTCTTAATCTAGAAAATCTTGAGTTCTTAATATAGGAACTCAGCATTTCTTAATCTAGGAACTCTGGAGTTTCTAATCTGGGAACTCTTTAGTTCTTAATCTAGAAACTCTGGAGTTCTTAATCTTGGAAATCTAAAGTTATTAATGAAGGATCTCTGCATTTCTTAATCTAGGAACTCTGGAGTTTCTAATCTAGGAACTCTGGAGTTCTTAATCTAGCAACTTTGAAGTTCTTAATCTAGGCACTCTGCAGGTCTTAATCTAGGAACTCTGGAGTTTCTAATCTAGGAACTATGGAGTTCTTAAACTAGAACCTCTGGAGTTCTTAATCTAGAAAATCTTGAGTTCTTAATATAGGAACTCGGCATTTCTTAATCTAGGAACTCTGGAGTTTCTAATCTAGGAACTCTTTAGTTCTTAATCTAGAAACTCTGGAGTTCTTAATCTTGGAACTCTAAAGTTATTAATGTATGAACTCTGCATTTCTTAACCTAGGAACTCTGGAGTTTCTAATCTAGGAACTCTGGAGTTCTTAATCTAGCAACTTTGAAGTTCTTAATCTAGGCACCCTGCAGCTCTTAATCTAGGAACTCTGGAGTTTCTAATCTAGGAACTATGGAGTTTTTAATCTAGAAACTCTGGAGTTCCTAATCTTGGAACTCTAGAGTTATTAATGTAGGAACTCTAGAGTTCTTAATGTAGTTACTCTGGAGTTCTTAATCTAGAAACCCTGGAGTTCTTAGTCTAGGAAATATAGAGATATTAATGTAGGAACTCTAGAGTTCTTAGTCTAAAAACTCTGGAGTTCTTAATCTTGGAACTCTAGAGTTCTTAATGTTGGCACTCAGGAGTTCTTAATCTCGGAACTCTAGAACTCTTAATCAAGGAAACCTAGAGATATTAATGTAGTTGAATTCTAGAGTTCTTAATGTAGTCACTCTGGATTTTTTAAGGTGGGACCAGTAGAGTTCTTAATCTAGGAGCTCTGAAGTTTTTAATGTAGAACTCTAGAGTTCTTATTACAGACGGTCTAGATTTCTTAATCTAGAAATTGTCATTGAAGAATGGCAAATACTTAACTCTAAGTAAAAAAACTTAAGTCTTTCACCAATAACAACTGACAATTTTCAAATTAAACTAAACCACCAAACGTGCTCACATTTCATTTATCGCTTCGATATTGATGACAGTTATCGATATCACAATACAACAAAATGCCGAAATGAAAAACTTCCCCGAAAAAACGCCCCAACTAAAACCCAAAAAAAAAAAAAAAAAAAGAAAAATCGAATCATGTTTTTTTAAATATGATAATAAATTACAAAGCCATAAGGCACAAAATGCTCTTCATACAATAATAACTACTACAACATATTTAAGATACTTACAAGATAGTTAAGCAGTCAATTCAAGCGACGAAATAAAAAGATATTTGCCCTGAAGACACAAAGAAAGAGCAACAAAAAAAAAAAAAAAAAGAAAACAAAAAATCTTACAATCGCCTTGCGAAATTCTTTGCATGCCATAATTTATTGGAAGCTCTTTACTGATTTTCATCCGAGAAAACGGTTTTATATTCCCTAAACAAAAAAAAAAAAAAAAAAAAAATCGAATCGTATAAGAAATCATCATCATTGAAGATTGCTCATTATGGCAACCACCTTTATGCGTGCAGTTCAGTTCAGTGTATATATCTCTTCTTTTTTCATTTATTTTTTTTGGCAACGAATGAAATCAAAATATCGCATCGCATAATTATAAAAGAGCCTTAAGTACTTGTTAACAAGTTCGATATCTGTGCGATTTACATGCTGTTCAACTGCATCTTGTGTAAGTTGTATATTTTCACTCTCCACTTGACCAACTCGAATGCTAAAAGAAAGTGCAGTAGTTACTTTTTGTGGCTTTTTTTGCTTTTTTTGCTTTTATGCGCGCGCGAATGAGATTTTAGCACAAAGCACAGCATACGGCATACATTTGATCTGCGTTGGCAGATAATAAACCACACATCGCCTGCCAAATACATTAAATATATATGATTATAATGTCTTATATGCAGTATAGTGTGCTGTCGTTATGAGGTTGAGCCAAACAAAAAAAAAAAAAAAAAAAAAATATGCGGCAAAGATTAGGCAAAGATTAAAAAATGGAAATTCTATGTTCGAGACGGAATCAACGTTTTTAGGAGGGCGTGCAATTGGGTTAAATATTTCTGATTTGATTAAACGTGTATTTTCTTTTTTTTTTTGGTTTTTTAAAGAAAGTCAATGAACTAAAAATGGTTTTGGATTACACAAAGAAGCAATAATTGAATATATACAAAATTTTGTTATAATTTATGTAATCCAAAAGCGATTTGGTAAATTTGTGATGGCTACTAGTCCTTATAACTTCTTTTTAAAGAGAACAGTGGATTAAAAAAAAAATGGAAATACCTTGAGAATGCATACAGATAGGATCAGAAATTTTTTTATTATATATGTATATAAGGGTCGAAAGGTCCAAAACAGGTAAAACAATAAATTTCAATTCGTAGTTGACCGAGTTATTGTCACATAAGTGGAAAAGGAGGAAAAAAATTTTTTTAACCATAAGTCCAGATTTCGATCAGACCTACAACCCATACTAAATAACTTCACAGCTGTTTTAACTTTTAGCAATTAAACTGAAACATATGTAGCGGGTATAAAAAAACATCTTAACTTCAAAAAAGTATTTTTAGTATTTTTTATTTTTTAGTTGATAGACATGATTAATCAACAACAATCTATTTTTTTACTAATCATCAACAATCAATTATTTTTAAAAATCACACAGCTCAAGTACAACTCTAAAGATCAGACTGTTCAAATCTTGCACTTGGAAGGTAACCTCAGCAATCACCAAAAAATTTAGCGGTTTGTTAGCCGCTCCGAATTCACTGAAGGAATAGAATTCCCAATGAGTGATTTACCGCAGGGCTAACATTGAGCGGCTCAGCAGAAGGATGGATCATGCATCAGAAGTGAAGATGTATTGGGTATTTTCATTTTATTTATTTAGTTATTGCTTAAGGGTGTATTTATACTGCTACCCAGAGATGTTTGTTATATTGTACACCCTTACTTGGTAGATTACAGATTATAGCCCTAGACTTTGAACCTGCTGGTTTACTAACCTGCTCTAAGGAGAGAGTGCGTATCCTTTTACAATGACATTATATTTCTGGCTGTAGGTACAAATTCTGAAAACATATGGATAGGTGTTTCCTCTATACTGCCACAGAATCTACACTCAGAAATCTTGCTACACCCATTATATGTAGGTGTTTCCAAAGTCTGCAGTGACCGGCTAGGAGCCCTATCATGATCCTTAGCTGAGTTCTATCCAGCTTAACCAATGCTTTGGTAACGTTAGAGTTAAATAGCTCTATTAATAATTTCATGGCTCGTCTCCTATCATTACGTTTTGTCTCATTAAGTGTGTGGCTCCCCAATGGAACAATAAATTTCTGGGCCTATAAGGGAAGTTGCGGCTCCCTTCCTGGCTAGTGTGTCTGCTTGCTCGTGTCCTGGGATGTTCGTATGCCCTGGCACCCACAACATTTGTACCCTGTTGTTTAGTCATAGCATATTCATATTAAGACTGTAGCGCGTTCCTGTCAATTTTGATCTGTGCGCAACAAGTTTCCCGCGCAGATCTCTGCCTGGAAGATGCTAGTGTATCTGCCCTGGGATTCCCAGAGTTTTTTTTTTCTTGGGCCAGCTACTGCTAAATCGGCGCCTTCGTCGGTGAGTAATTCGTCTGCATATCACTTGATGGTGTGTGAGTGTATTTGGCATATACTACGTTAGTCCTTGGGCAATATCATCATCATTGTCCGAGAAACTTGGAGGAGAACGATATCAAGGAGGTGAGGAGAAGGACTTCACATACCAGGTGCAACCCTTGCAAAAGAACAGACCGAGTTGGAGATCAGCTGTTGACGCCCAATGACCCAATAGGGTTGCAGGAACCAAAGCGAAGAGAGATAAGGACGTTGTTAACTAGAGCATTATCAATTATTATGAAAGGATTAATCTAATTTCATAGATATACTTATAATAAACAAAACAACATAAAAAAACGACAAACGTTTGTTATCTTCATTAGAGTATCTACATAATTTTTATATAAAGCAAAAATGCGCCCTAAGCACAAATACAACTCATTAACTCACTTTTCTGTCGTTTCTATTTGTTTTACGGCTTCTTAAGTACGCACTTGAATTAACAATATAAAGAAGAAGAAGAAGAAGAAGTAACTAAGTTTTTTTTGTTTCGTTGCCGCATTATCTCACTAACTTACCAACTAAACTGAAAATTATCTACTTAAAAAGCACAACGAACGCCTTCATTTATCATCAGATGCTCTTGAGCTCTTTCGCATAGAAGATTTCGCATATAGATAAAGACACGCATGAGAACCTTTTAGCACAAGACAAGATCATACAATACATTAAAAACAAACCCGTATACTAAACTAATACAAGTACATACTTATAGATGCATATATGCATGCATGTATGTAAAAGACATTGCCATTTACTGTTCACCTAGATCCTCATGGCCTCATGAAGTCAAAGATGGTACTTACTTTAAAGGCACAACACACAAGTTCAGGAATAACCAAAAACAACAAAAACCTTACCGAACCGAACAAAACTAAACTGAATGAACAAGTCTATGAAAGTCGTTTTTCGTGAAAAAGGCAATAACAAACCAAAAACTAAAACCAAAACAAAAAGCTAAACTTAAAGAAAACAAATAAAAATGATTTATAACGCAATGCGTATGAGGCGATCTAAGCTGGACTCAATTGCGTCTGTACTGAGCTGAAACTGGACATAACGACGTCTTTGGTTATGTCGTTGAAAGTTATAGCATAGAATGAACTTAACTTAAGATTGGAGAGACTGGACTGGACTGAACTGGATTGGAACGTATGAAACGCCATCTCGCATGCCTGGCGGCTATCGCTATCGCTGCGCTCCTCAAAAGTCTATGTTAACTTTGATAAATCGCTGCACTACTAAAATGCGATAAGCGAACGGCATGAAACCAAACCAAACCAAACAAAACTAAAACAACGACAACAACAACAACGACGATCATGTTGTTGATGATGATGATGATCGGATCGGATCGGAACTTCACTCTTCTGTTGGTCAGAGATAGTATAGAATATAAAATATGTAGTAGAATAGGGCAGCAGCAGCAGCAGCGGCAGCAAAATAATACCAACAACAACGGCTTCCGTAAGTGTTGTAAAAGACCGCGTTGTGAAATATTTTGTATTTGTTAAAGGAAGAAGAAAAAAAGGTACGAAGCACTTTTCGCTTTGAATCGCTGTCGTTGTCGTCGTCGTCGTAAAGCGTTGTAAACGCATGCGTTCCTTAGTTCATTCGTTTACTCGCACTGATCGCAATGCGATAGCTTTGGCATACCAAGCGATTTGATCGCGCTCTAAAACTTTCGTACAAGTCTAGAAGCCGCAAGAACCCTTTAGTTTTTTTTTCTTCTCTCGAGATACTAGAGAGAAATAGTTGACTACTAATGCTGCTGACTTGCCACAATGATATCTGCATGTCTATCTTAGATGCAATGCAGCGACGACGACGACGACGATGCCAATAGAGACAGCAATAGCATGAGTGAGAGAGGAATAGAAAATAGTTACAAATACAACACCTGACGCCGCCGCTGACAATGTAAGCAGCAAAGTGAATGCCGCTCTGCAAGGCGTTGAGTGGTCTACGCCTGCGTAGATACCTTCAACTTAAGTAGAGTAGCAACATACACTGTAAAAATTGCATTTGAAACTGCAAAATGGAGACTTTGACTTTGTCTTAGACAGAGGAACAAAGACCATCGGATTATAAATCAGAGCTGTAACCTAGTTTTGAACCGAGCCACAGCATTTTCGATTGTTTGCTCCGAACCATAAACCGAACCAGTTCTACTAAAAGAAAATGGTTTTGAATAAAAAAAACTAGGAAAAACGTTAATTTCGGTGGAACCGAATAGTTTATATGTTCAACAGGTGCTAAGATAAAATTTAACGATGAATTTGGTCAAACTTGTATTAAGGCTTTTTGTTATATTAGCCAGATCCTTACCATATCGACAGTGTTCACTTAGGCGGACAGTGGAGTTGATTTTACCAACTTTTAATTGGATTCATTCAGAAAATATAAATGTTTTCATACAAAAACTCGAAAATGGGCGGAAGCTTTGTATAAGGGCTATACATAAAAATGGGCGTGGCACCTTGAATTTGACATTGAATGACATAAGAAGTGTTACCCAATTTAGAGCGAATATATTCATAAATAGTACCAATTTTCATATGGGTTATGCCTTAAAATGGGCGTGGCCCCTTAATTCTGACAAAAAATTTCATGTCAATATTTTAAAAACATTCTGACTAAAACGCACCGCAACAAAGAGACAGACAGACGGACTCTCTCTCTCTCTCTCATCGAGCTGATCAAGAGTATATATACTTTATGGGGTCTCCGATGCCTACTTTAATGCGTTACAAACTTTCGGACAAACTGAATATACCCGTTTACAGAATGTGTAATGGGTACAAAAAAAGACAGAAGTGGTTCAGTTCGAACCGATTCTCCAATTCATTTGAAAAAAACGTGAGAATGTTGCATGAGTTTATGACAATGTATATGCGAAAATGTTTAAAATGTTAATACAAGTTCTCATAAACTTAATAATATAGATAGGGGTGGTCTATAAGTTTAAAGCGGTCCGGTCATCTCACAAAATAAAAAAAAAACTATAATATTTAGTTTTTGCTCTAAGTTTGCCGTGTGAACATTTAAGGAAAGTCAATCAATTTGAATGTCACGTTGGGATCAGTGAGAAGCGCTAAGTACTATGATTTTACCAGAAGATAAACATAAGTAACACTGCTCCGAATTGCTGAATCAATACGCATTAACAAATATTATACCTACAACTGTTCAGTATAGTAGTAGCTCATCTCAAGTAGGCAAAATTTTATTAGTTGATGTGAGATACTAATTTTTTTAACATATACATTACTTGAACCAATTGAACCGAACCGTGTGGTTCAAAGGCTTCGCGAACCACTGAACCGAACCAGTGTCAATTTTATAGTGCTCTGCAGCTCTATTATCAATATCTCTCGGTGATCTACTTAAGAATACAGCTATGCCCAAAAGAAGCAAACATTTTCGCAACATATTTATTATATTCCAGAATAATCGGTCGAAATTATGTTATAAATATTTTTCTATCTAAGCTGTACAAAATATAATCCACAGAGCCACATTTACATTTCGAGAGACTTCTTATAAATATTATCAAAAACTATTCTTAGTTTTCTTCAAATCAACAATTTTAGTTTTTCTGGTTTGAAGCTTTCATTTGATTTAAAGTTTAAACTTTTTTATCAGTGTACATTAACTTACTTTGATAGAACCTATTTGCGACTTTAGCCATATGTCCACTTGGCGCTTCTGCACTTGCGTGTGCCTGCGTCGCTTACTCCTCGACGCTTGTTCTACCAGTTTTATTTTTGTTTGTTTCTGTTTTGCGCAGTCAAGTGCAGCAGAGAAGACCCTTCTTCTACCGCTACAAGTCGGCACATTTTATGCTGCATGTCGCTGTCGTCTACCAATCTGCCTATCTGTCCGTCTGTCTGTCCGTCTGCCTGTCTGTTTGTCTTTTAGTCTTATCTAGCGCCTTGAACTTGTAATGTTGGTTATTTTGTGCAAATATTGCGTTAATTAAAATATTTTTGTTGCGCCTCGTTGATAATGGTCGGACATGGACATGTAACGCCTGCCAGAAAGCCAACTCAACTAAACTCAACTGTTGGCAGCGAAGCCGAACTGTAGATAGTCAAAGACATTGCTGCTGCTGCTGCTGTTGTTACCCATTCTATCTCAGCCACCGACAACGACACCTTCAACTTCTTCAACATTGGCCTTCTTGGCCTGATGTACAACAATGTCTTTAGGCAACATAGCAACTGAAGATGCGTTGAAGTTGTTGTATCTTTACTGATTAGATTAGCTGCTGCTGTTACTTCTGCTGCTGCTGCATTTGTGCGCGTAAATCGAAATCTATAAACTCAAATATACCCATCGAACCGAAACGAATTAAACAAACGCACATTTGATCCACGGCTAACATAGGCCAAATATTTACATTAAGCTGCCAGATAATACTTAGATACCACAATGAATCTAACATACATATCTATTGCATATATATATATATATGTATGTATGTGTATGTGTGTATGTATGTGTGTATAATAAACATTTATAATTACTTATCGTTGTAACTTCAAAGTTTGTTTGCAAACGCATTGAATACCAGCGATAACTATTCCAATAGATATAAAGATAGAAAGATGAACGTACATACGCGGCATTGCCTTTGAACTCCAAACCGAACCGAGCGAGTCAGTGAACTTATATACCCAAATGCAATATATTTCGATTCGTTATGTGAAAAGTGCTTTTAAAATTGCACCAACACGCAACAAATTTGTATTAGCACGTGACGGCGTCGATGTTGATGTCGACAACGACGACGAAGACTTTTTATGAACGTGTTTCACCTTTGGCCACACTTTCCGCACTTTACATTTACACTCTTTTTTTTTTTTTTTTTTTAAACTGAGTCGTCACTGTCCATAGCGAAAGTAATTGATTTTTCCATTTTACTAGGTTGAGACAGTTCTAAGCTCTTCAAATATTGCAGTCAGTCATTCATTCAGTCAGTTAGTGAGTGAGTGAGTGTGTTGAATAGATATAAAATCGTAGAATCGTTAGGTCATTCCCTGTTTTATTGCATTTGAATATTTTCTTGTTTTTTTTTTTTGGCGCACGTCGAAATGCAGGAAACATGTTGCGGTTGTTTTACTTCTAGTATCCGTAATACTTTCCACGGTGTACATTTGGGTACTATTTTTATTGGTTACAGTGTGAAATGTTTTAAATAAGCTTTTTTATAGTTTGTGTTTACCTTTCTTTATATAATTTGTTTTATTTTTTGTTCCTTCGCGTGCTGCATGTGTAGAAGATGTTTGGGTAGCATGAATATTAGATTAAGATTGTATCTGCATTGAATTTAATGTGGCCTTTACCTTAGTTAAGTACTGTAACAAAACGAAAAAATATATTTACTTCTAAAAATAGATTACTGCAAAGAAGAAAGCTAGATAACTTTGATAGCTGATAAGTCCTATACTATGATTGATGTAGCAATCTCTTTTTAGAAGACTTTAATTAAATGAATCAATTACTTTTATGAATTTTCTGCGTAGTAACTGCTTCTGCCAATAGGAGTATTGAGCAATTTCATCATTTAGTTTGTGTTTGACATTGAAAAGTATTTATTTTTTGCATTAACTAGAAGAACATCAGCGAAACTAAGGAGAGGTTTGAGAAATAATTTGAAGAGTCCGACCATCAGTAGCTCTGTCGAACAAGCAGATTTTCCCCAGATCTAGTTCTCTTCCAGTTTATATCCAATATATCAACAAGGATGACCGCCGCTGTGTTGGAAGTACTATGTTTTGAAAGAAATCCGTAACATTGGGATACGAAATTGGTATCAAGTAGCATTGGATCATTCCAGCTGAGTAAATATCCTAAGTGATGCCCAGATCTACAAGCTGTAGACCTGGGCATCACTTATCCCATTAGACCTATATATAAATAATGGTTAGATATTTTGGTTGAATGAATAGACCATCACCAAACTCCTATTTAAGTGTGGCAGAAGTGACATCTGGAAGTGTCGAGGAAACTATTCCTGGCAGTGTTGCAAAATGTTTGCTGTTCTTTTTGTGTCTGTCTCTCTGTTTAACTTTGCTCTCTCTCTCTTTCTCTTTGTCTAAACCTCACCTTTCCGTACCTTTTTTTCCCTCTCCTCTTTCACTTCTTTTAAATTTTTTTTTATAATTCCCGCTCCACAAATTGTGAAACAGGTATATTTAGTTTGTCAAATAGTTTGTAACGCAGTAAAGATAACATCATGGACCCTATAAAGTATATATATTCTTGATCAGCTAAAACGGGATGAGTCGATCTAGCTATGTTCGTTTACCTGTCCGTCCGTCTTTCTGTAAATTTTTATGCATTTTATTTGATCAAAATATAAAGATATAAACCTGAAACTTGGAAATTAAGCTTTTCTCGGTTAACGAGTAAGTTAAGCTTGAAAACAATAATTCCACGCCCTTTTTAAGAATAGCGCCCATAAAAACCTACTGATTATATTACAGTTTATGTATGAAACAAGATATTATTTATGAATATATGTATTCACTTTGAATTTGGTAAAAACACTTCTAATATCATCCAATATTTAAATCAAGGTACCACTCACATTTTTGGGTATAACCCATACAAATTTTTAAGGTTTGTTTTGTGAAATGAAAAATAGTTTTTATTTATGAATGTATTTACTCCAAATTGGGTAAATAACTTCAATGTAATTTCATCAAAGATACCACTCTAATATTTAATAGCCCCCATATAAACTTACCGCCTGTTTTCAAATTTTAAATGAACGTAAGTATTATTTCTTAATGTATTATCCTATACCCCACCGATATGATAAGGCTCGGACAACCTAACACATCGCCCTATACAAACTTACCTCTTTCTTCTGATATTTTCACGGAAATTATATCTTATATATCTTTATTTTTGTCTTAACATTTAATACCAATATTGTGTATAAACTTGAGTTATATCAGACCCATCCAACCCATCTCGAAGTTTTATTTAAGCCACTGATGGTCACACACAAACTATGTAAAGATTCGTGTGAGGGGTATATAAGCTCGGGTCCAACCGAAGTTAGCGTTTTTCCTTGTTTGTTATTTATTTTCTCGTTTTTAATGCAAAATTTATTTTTTTGCGCAAAGCTAATTTATATTTAAATTAATAAAAATAACGCAAGTAGATTGTAAATAGACAAGTCGCCTAATATCAAATTCAGGCAAAGTGCCAATGGGTGCAAGCGAGTGCAACGCATACCATCAGCTATGGATGTTATCAGTACTTTGCGATCACTAATAGTCGCCACAGTGACTACAACAACAAGAACAACAAAAACAACAACTGTTTTCAGTGACTAGTTGACAGTAGACCTTGCCAAATGAGAGTTACACTCATACATACATACATTGTTAGTTAGTTTGACTGCAGCAGAGAATGAAAGGATATGTCAAGTTGTGTATGTTGTGCATGCGTCACGTTTGCCGCAGTCGTCCACATTGCAAAGTTTTGCATTTGGACAGGGCGTGGCCTTTGACGCAATAGTTGCCGCTGACGCTATTAGTGTTGCTGTTGCTGTTGGTGTTGCATGTTGTTGTTTGTTACTTGGTGTTGCTGATAATGATGTTGATCGCTATCACATTGCCTCGCTTGTACGATTATTGTAATGATAATGAGGCAAGCGGGCGTTGCAAGTTAATATATTCGCCCGTCCATACGTCTGTCTGTTCGTCTGTCCGTATGTATGTTCGTTCATTCTTTGCATACTTTTTGATGCTGCCGCGGGCTACAACTTGCCACAAGCGTTCTAAGTATGCTCTTTCTCTATCTCTCACTTACTTTTCCCATTTTGTGCAAATATGCTGCACATAATTATCTTCACTTGTCGCTGAGTGGAATTCTTTTTCGTTTTCTTTATTTTTTTCCAACAACTTTCAACCATAATTGTACATGACGATTACCTACAACACTTACAGCACGACAACAACAACAACAACAAAACCGGGACATAGTACATTCTAATTGTCTAGAAAGGCGTTGCTACGCGCTAAATTAGTTCCTCAGTTATAAATTTACTCTCTATAATTTTTTACGCATATTTGCTTTCAACTTCAGCCATGTATCTGCATATACATTCACAATACATTGTAAAACTTCAAGTTCTATGTTGTCCCTTTTGTGTTAGCTTGCAGTAAGTAATACTTAAGTTACTAATTAAGTCATAAAATAGTAAAAATTGCCAGCAAACAAAATGTTTATCAGACACGGTGAAGGGAAAATATGTAGATGTAAGGCAACTTGGCAAAGGGAAGCAAATAGAATTGTTATAAGATCAATGGAAGAGAAGTATATTAATTTTGTTACAATGTTTGTAATTGATTTTAAGCAACTATTCAATACTTTTAGAATTATGATGATTACCTGAAGTATTGTACATAAGAGATATAAATATTCTCATCAATATGCAAAAACAAACCGTGCAAAGTGTGGTTGCTTTGTAGGCAAAGAAGAAAATTTAAAAAAAAAATCATAATTACTTATGTAATTCGTATCATTTAACATTGCGAACTGCGCTTTGCTTTAAAAAAGCAGCGACTCTCTTTAATAGCTTTTATAAAAACAATAATGCACTCATCTCTGGCCTACAAGGTTTGAATTATAATTTGCAGCAACTAAGATACTCTTTCTCTAATTTTTAAAACCAAAACTCTCAAAGTTTGATATGTGCATAAGGCAAACTGATGCACATATACAATTTACCTTTCCATAAACTTAACTTACCCTTTTACTCTACATGTATAGGGCACAATTATTACTAATGACTTCGTTTGCCTGAAGTAACTTAATTGAATACTTTGCAAAACAATTGGTTTGCACAATCAATCCAGAAACTCGAATGGCAAAAAGGTAATAAAGGTGGAAGATCTAAGAACAGCTCAAGCTAAACTTTAACAAAGTCTCAACTTAAGCGATAGTATAGTAAGTTTATACAAAACAATACTCTGAGCTGATTAAGGAGTAAAGCCTAACACACCTTTTTTCCGTTACACATAGTGTGAATGGGTATACTCACATCAAAGGAGGCATTGGAGACCTCATAAAGTATATATATTATTGATCAGCTCGATGAGACGGATCGATTTAGACATGTTCACCTGTCCGTCTGTCCGTCTATCTGTCTGTCCGTCAGTCGTTCTGTTGTGATGCGTTTTACTCAGAATGTTTTTAAGTTTGTATGTCGGAATCAAGGTGCCACACCCATTTTTAGGTATAGCCCCGATACAAACTTACCGCCCATTTATGAATTTTTGTATGAAAATATGTATTTTTTATGAATGTATTCACTCCAAATTGGGTAAAAACACTTCTTATGTCATCCAACGTCAAATCAAGGTACCACGCCCGTTTTCAGGTATAGACCCCATACAAATCCAACACCCATTTTCAAATTTTTGTATGAAAATATGTATTTTTATGAATGTATTCACTCCATATTGGGTAAAAACACTTCTTATGTCATCCAACGTCAAATGCGTGGTGCCACGCCTATTTTTCGGTACAGCCCCCCACAAACTTACAGCCCATTTCTGATTTTTGTATGAGTGAGCACTATCGTTAGGGTTATGATCGGTCTAATATAACATAAAGTCTCCATACAAATTTTATCAAAATTACCGTGAAATTTAATTTGTACTTAATATTAACTATCGAAGTTAAAGTTTTCCTTGTTTTCCTATTTACTTTTAATAACGCTCATAATAGTGTTGACAAAAAGAGCGATTTTGAGTTGCAGTGTCTTAAGCGATTGCGACTTGAAATCACAGTGACTGCAATCAGTTCGCGAAAAGCAATCAGCGAGTACTGAACAGGTTCACTATTCGCAAAGAGTGATACACAAAATCGCAGCCAACTGAACTGTTTCGCTTCACCAACATAACAAACTTTGTTTAAATTCACTAAAAAATAAAACACTGCTTTTTTAAAAAAAAAAATTAAAATTGCTCAAAAAAATAATAATTGCGAAAAACAATTGTTTTCTTGGTTGCTTCGTTTGCAATTGCCGGTTCAAGTTAGTCACACTTGTTTTGGATGAAAATTGTCATAAAACATTTGCATTCTGCCGTTTGTTTTACTTTTTGGGTAAAAAAAGTGTCACAACTTACTTTGATTTTTTTTTTTTTTTTGTTGCAATTGCGCTTTTAACGTTCAATCGCTTCAATAGACCGCGCTTTCAGTGAATTGCACGTTTTGACGAGTGATAAAATCACCAAAGAGCGATACACAAAATCGCTTATAGCTGAACATGTTCACTGAGGAACAAGAAAATCGCAAGTCGCTACTTTCAGTCACAGTGCGACACTGCGATTTTTAAATCACTGTGAAAAAATCACCGAAAGTGATTTTTTGCCAACACTAGCTCATACTATCAAAAAACTTAGGCAGCGCTCTATCATATTTACTAAATCCTTAAACTTTTTTTAAACTTAAAGCATTTATTTTAATTCAAGTAGGCACCTAACTCATTTCCTTCTAATCAATATACTATATCCATCTTATAAACCTCAATGCATCAATTACATAGAAAGACAAACTAAGCTAACGCATATAGAACTTCATTATTTAAATCTGAAAACATTATTCATTGTGTGCGCAGATGTCCTGCTTGCACTGCTTACATATGTACAACACATACAGACATACAAACAGACAGACATATATAGATGAACATAGGTATATAGTTAGTTACGTAGGACACTAATAGAAATATAGACAGATATACTATATGGTATATTTAAATATTGCAATATAATGATTATATGTGTCTGTTTATATGATGGCGTACAAATGACTTCATGGCGAATCATTCAAAACATAATAAATGAGCTACTCTATTTGAATTTAGCGCATAATCAGTGTGTACGCTTCATTGCACACAAACACACACAGTGATGGGCATGGTTATGCGCCATGCCGCCAATTGGAAGCAAAAGAAAAAAAATAGAAAATGTGTCACTGAATAGAAACGTTTGCATCGCGATAAGCGCTTAAAACAAATGTCAAATATGGCAAAACAAAAGCCGACAACAAACAAACAAACGAACGAACGAACAAACAGTAGCAACATTCTTATTGTATCTTGTTGTTGTAGTTGCTCCTACAATAAATGCGCTACCGCATGTCCTTCCTCAACGAGCGCAGTGTGGCATGTACGAGTATGTAAGAGACGCCAACAACATGAAATCTCTACTTTCGCCTCATAATTGATATTTGTAGCATTTTCATATTTTCTTCTTTTTTTTTTTTTCTCATTTTACATTCGCATTGCAAGCGTCATTTTTTTTTTTGCATATGCAGCAGCAACATGTGCAACAACAACAACAACAAAATGTTGCCAATGTCAGATAACGTACATTATGCGGCAACCCACATGCATTTTGCAACTGTTGCAATGCCACGCAGCAAGTGGTGTAGCAGTGGCCGCAGCAGCATTTATGTGTGTGTTGCAAGTAAATATCATAGCGGCTTTTCAGTTGCAGCATTTGTTGCTTGTGCTGCATTTTATTTCTTTTAATACCCTACATAAATATTGATAGATTTTGATACTTGTTTAACAGGCAGGTGTACTCGTGATAGAATAAAATGTTTGTATGTCCGTCTGTCCGTTAGTTTAAATGTTGCCAAGTCAGTAGTCGTTGCTTCGATTATGCTTATACTGTGTAGAGGGTGTTACATAGTCTATCAAACTTGACACTGTAGCGTTCTCTTCAGTCGCTTTTTTTTTATTGCGCTTCTGAAGCGTTTGCCTAATTTGAATTTATAACTTTGCTGACTTTGAATTTTGACTTTGCATTTGGTAAACTACTTACTTGCAACGTATTCATTCGGTTGTCCGTCTGTCTGTCTATCTGTTGCTTGTATTATCTTTGATTTAAAACCAATTCATCAACTTTCTGTCTTAACTTGGCTGTTTGCTACTGCTGCTGTTTTTCGTTGCCCATTTTTCTCTCTTTTCGCTGGTTGCCTCAATTGGATTAGCTAATGTCTTCTATACGATTTGAATGTCTCTACTACTAATTGATTTTTATATGAGTAATGATTCGTTGCAGGTTTCATGTGTGCAGATTTAAATTTTGCACATAAATCATACTCATGCCTAGGTTCTTGTTAGAATTTAAATCAATGCGACATAATCGTTTGACTCACTGATGACTTGCATTTGTACAAAAAAAAAAAAAAAAAAAAAAAAAAAAAACACTAGAAATAGATACCCATGTTAAAATTATAATACTTCAAACCTTTTTTTTTTTCGAAAAATATTATACCTATGTAATCTTTGAAGCTTCCAATCATATACAACTTTCCGTTTTGTTTATGCAGTTCATAATATCTTTTGAAAGTATCTTTTGTTTTTCTGCATTTTATTTATTTCATATGTAGAAATATTTACCATTTGAATATGATTCTTTGCTTCAATTTTTTTCATAAATAAACTTTTCTACTTATTTAAACTAGGTCAACGAGTCAAGTTTTCAAAGTGTTCAAAGCGCACTTCAAATATGTCACTAAGCGCTTATGTCACATGCCAGATTTTCTTGAGTAGAAACCGAGTAAATACCAACAACAACAATAACAACAATTGTCCACTTTACGTCATGTTACACGTGACCACAACAACAATAACAACAACAAAAAGAAAAGAAAAACAACAACAACAACAATAAGAAATCCAAGCAATGCGATATAAACAACAATAATTCCGAATACCGCCAAAGCTGTCACTCATATCAACTGACTTCAATTCAAAATAATTTCAAGTTTGTTGAAAAGGGGGAAATTTTTTAGACTCGACAGCTAAAGCCTTCTTGTTGGCCCAGTAATTGTTTTATGTGCAAGGTTTGATTTAAGAGAATAGCACAATAATAAAATATTTCCATTCAAGAAAAAATATAATTGAGCAGCATGTTCTTCCGTCTGTCAGTTTTCTGAATGAAACCGATTATCTTGGAGACTATAGAAAGATCAAACTTAGAACTAAGATTCCCAACACTCTGGAAGGATAATTTATAACAAACTTGCGGATAACCGGCGAGTTCTACTACCTTGTACGGGCGTTTCGGCTGCTCTCTTAGCGCTTTTTCATGTTTTTATACCCGCCACACATAGTGTGAAGGGTATTATCATTTTGTCAGAAAGTTTGTAACGCATTAAAGGAGACATCGTAGACCCTATAAAGTATATATATTCTTGATCAGCACGACGAGACGAGTCGATCTAGCCATGTCCGTCTGTCTGTCCGTCTGTCTGTCTGTCCGTCTGTCCGTCTGTCTGTATGTATGCGTTTCATTCGCTCAGTTTTAAAGATATTGACCTGAAACTCGGAACTTAAGCTCTTCTCAGTCCTAAGCAGTTCAAGTTTTAAAATTAAAGTTGCCACGCCCATTTTAAGGGGTAGTCCCCATATAAACTTACCGTTTTTTTCCGATTTTTTTGTATGAAAATAGCAATTATTTATGAATGTAGTCACTCCAAGTTGGGTTCAAATACTTCTAATGTCATCCAATGTCAAATCAAACTGCCACGCCCAGTTTTAGATATAGCCCCCATGCAAACTTACCGCCCATTTTCGAATTTTATATGAAAATAGGTATTATTTATGAGAATATTTACTCAAACTTGGGTAAAAACACTTCTGATGACATCCAATAACAAAATCAAGGTGCCACGCTCATTTTGAGCCATAGT
>JAEIFJ010000743.1:0-101851 GCA_018903435.1 Leucophenga varia
TGTTATTATTTATTCTTTTTATTTATGGCAGCGTCGCGCTTGCCAAACGAGATCAGAATTAAAACTAAAACTTAAAACCAAATTCAATTTTACAAATAAACTTATCTATCGTCGCGGCCGCAGCCAAAAGTGCTGATCTTGCAACCCGTGCAAGATATTACATTTCGTCTGCGGAATGTTATTTTTGTAAATCGCTGACAATACATTTCCGTCACAGTTTGCAATTGGACGGACAATTGCATTATGCTGATCTGGCAGAAGTTCGTTTTCTCTTCGAAGTTCGTTTACTCTTGACCGGTTGCGTTAACTTGTACATTAAAATTATTATAAAATTTGTTTTTTAGATTAACGAATATATATTTTTTTAAATTATGTTGCGCGAGTTATCATTCTTCCACTTTCGGCTCTTGGCATAATGTGAAACTCCAGCAATTTTTGTCTTGGTTTTATATAAATTAAGTTCTTTATTAATTTTTTAAACACTTTTGTGTAGATACAGTTTAATTCTTTTATAATTTTTAAAAAACTTTTGTGTAGATACAGTTTAGTTCTTTTTATAATTAACAATTCAAAAGCGACTACTTCGCACAAGAGAAGAGCCCCGCAGTTTTTTAGTTTTTTATTGTAAACAACAAAAAAAAAATAAAGCAAAAAAGGTAAAAAAAATTTATTTAACCTAACCTGAATTAAAAATAATATAAAATATTTTTTTTTTGTTGTTGCCGCTGCTTTGTTTTTTTTTTTTTTTTTTTTGTTTTGTTTTTTTTGTTGAGGTTGTTGCCATTGTTGGTGCCTCGCTGTTGTTTTTTTTTGGGGGGGCCACCAATAAAACAAAAAAAAGACCCTATAGTAGATTTTGCTTTTTTTTTATATTGGGGGGGGGTTTTGGTTGGGGTGGTGTTGTTTTCAATGACGGTTTAACGCAACCCAACGGTACATGGGGGTTTTTGATTTTGAGTAAAGAGAACTTCAGCTTTGAGGCTGTAGAAAACTTCATCTATTTGGGCTCAGATGTAAACAACGACAACAACATCAGTCAGGAGATTAAGCGAAGAATCACTCTTGCGAACCGTAGCTATTTTGGTCTCGGTAAGCAGATGCAAAGTAGAGTGCTGTCCAGAAAAACAAAGGTTCAACTCTACAAGACGCTGATAATGCCAGTTCTAATGTATGGCTCAGAAGCATGGGTCATGACAGAATCGGATAAGTCGGCGTTGGGCGTATTTGAGAGGAAGATACTTCGGAGAATCTTTGGTCCAGTTAGAGTGGGAAATGACATCCGTATGCGCACGAACGATGAGCTGTACGAGCTATATGATGACATCGACATAGTCAAGAACATCCAATACAAAAGGCTGTCCTGGGCTGGTCACCTGTGTCGGATGGACGAAGAGGCTCCAGCAAGAAAAGTTTGGAAGAAAAACGTGAATCAAATCGGAGGGGCGCGGCAGAGAGGACGTCCGCCGCTGCGTTGGGAGGACCAGGTCCTAGATGACATCCGCAGGATCGGAATCCCAAGTTGGTATGACGAGGCACGGAATTACACCCGCTGGTGCCGAATCTTATGTGATGCCAAGGCCGACAATCGGCTGTAGTGCCACTTATATATATATATTGAATTCTTTGAAGATAGCAACACGCCTTTCCGCGAAATGGGTGATACTTATAGACTGTCTTTATCTGGATGCCTTTGGTTTGTATGTATATGTTTCGATGATATGTAATCTGGGTTTAAACGAGGCAGTGGCGCCTGTGTCTTTGCGAAACCTCAAGGTCTGCCAAACTGGGAGGCTATTTGTTATATGGTAACATGCGACCATTTTCGGATTTATATATCCGGTGGGTTTGGGTGGCAGCTGTTGAAATTTGGGACTCGTCTGATCGTGTCCTCATGTTGGTTGTTCTGCCGTTTCGTCTTGGTATTGTTGTTCTGGTATTGTTGTTCTGGTTCTTGTTCGGGTTGGGCTCTAATATGACTCGCTGTTGTCATTTTTGATATGACAGTTGGACTAGTTTCTAGCCTGGTCAACACTGCCTCACGGGCTTAGTGACCGTCAATGTTATTTTATATGCCTTAAGACCACCACTGGCTTGTCTTTGCATCAGCCTTGACTAGCCATTGACTAGACCGCGTATTAAGCATTGCACTGAAAGAACTGAAAATATATTATTTTAAGTTTAAAACTACAGAAATATTTTATTTATTACACATATCGACAACGAAAATGATTCAAGCACCAGAATATAGTAGGCTTTCTTATAGATTTCTCATCGCTGAATGTGGATCTGTTAGGTCGTTTGGGTTGAGCCTTGAGCGAGAGAGGGTTGATGTGATTGTTGAAACGGTTATTAAATCGTGAAGTGTGTCGAATTATTTCATCAAAATTGTTATGCGTGTCTTAGTCGTGACAATTTGCAGTGTTGGAAGAAGTTGCTAATAGATTATAGTTTAAAATTTTGCTAGGTTTTTAGTGAAATAAGTTAAGTTTTTGTAGAATACAAACTTGTTACTTAGCCGCAATTTACTTTAGTTCTGTTTTATTATTTGGTTGCAATAAATACCAAATCTATACATATAAAAATAAATAGCTGTGCATTAACCACGCTAAAACTCGAGAATGACTCGACCGATTTCAACTTTTTTTTTTTTGTTTTGTTGCTCTCATCATATAATTGGTCAGAAAGGAAAAAAAATTTGGAAAATTTTGACCCGGGGCCGAGAGCCTTGAAAAAAAAGTCATACATTTGGATTGAATAGACGTAGAGACTTGTAACTGGGCGCATTTGAATGATGGTTAGTAGTGTTTAGGGGGACTTATATTTAGCCACCAAAGAAAAGCAAAAAAAAAAATTGTGAGCATAGATAACTTCAACTTTGATGTTATAGAAAGCTTCGTCAACTTGGGCACAAATTTAAACAGCGTCAAAAACTGCAGTCATTGCTTTTTTGGTTTCGGCAAGCAAATGTAGAGTTCTGTTAAGAGAAACAAAATTAGACTCTACAAGACGCTGATAATGCCGGTCCTGATGTATGGTTTTGAAGCATGGGCCAAGTCCAAGTAGGATAAGTCGTTGTTGGGCTTGTTTGCGAGGAAGATACTTCAAAGAATCTTTTGGCCCAGTCAGAGTGACATTCGTAGTCACATAGTCAAAAATATACAATATAAAATGCTGTCCTGGGCTGGACATCTGCGTCGGATTAATGCAGAAGCTCCGGCAAGAAAATTTGAAGAGATGCGTCCCCGAGGACGTTCGCCTTTGCGTTAGAAGAACCAGGTCTTGAAAGACATCCGCAAGAATGGAATCCCAAATTGGTATAAACGAGCACTAGATTACATCCACTGGTGCGAAACCCTAAGGCCAACTATCGTCTACACCGAACAAAAAGGCCGTGGTGCGTGGCACCACATAACCGAACCAAAAAAATTTCGTCATATTTTTAAATATTTAAACGTATTTAAATTTTATCTACAAAGTTGTTAAAAACTTCAAAAACTTTTTTTTTTCTGAACTTTATTTTGTTTATTCTATTTCAAAACAATTTCCGATTTATTTTTAAAATGTTTCTTTATATTTTAAATAAGATTAAATACTTTTGTGTTAGTAATTGAGTAAAAAAATATATTAATGATGTAAAATATTTGTTTAACTTCTGTGGCATTAAGCTTCTCGACATATATATATGTATATGTATAGAGTGGCATGCATTTATGGCCATTATTCTTAGTTAAATTCGTAAAAATAAGACTTAGAGCAAAATATTTTAAGCGTCATTAAATAGTTAAAACAATTTTGTTTCTTATTTAAATTAAAATTGATTGATATAAATGAATCACCAATCAGTATATATAGTAGATAAATGGTTCTTAACTTTTTATATATTTGTAATCCCATCTAATTGTAATTTGTGTGTGCGCGTGAGTCCTGGCTAAACGTAAAGGTTTCGCAAATAAAATTAAAAACTATTATTATACTTATTTCTCATTGTATTTTAAAATAAAAGTTATCAAAGTTCACAGAACATCAAAGGCTTTTTATAATTGATTTCTTTTTTCATTTTTATTTTATGAACATTATTGAAAAGTAAGAAGTCGTTAGTTAAAAATATACAAACAAAAATTCTTTGCATCAAAATCGTACATAAAAAGACATGTTTAGCAATATAAACTAAAATAATATGCAGTGCAATAATTTAAATAAATTAAAACATCGAAAATGCTTCAGGCAATTAAGACTTGGATATACAAAATAAAGACTTGCATGCTCATAATATATAATTTTAGTTTTGTCTTAATATGTAAAGTATTTTCAAATGTCAAAACTTTCTTAGACAACTAAATTTTATTTAGCTTGCAACACAAATATTTTGTTGACCTTTTTTGTTTATCATAGATGGCCAAGCTCATCTATTTATGTTTAAATGTTTTTTATAGCTTTCTTAGTTTTTTGAGCCCTTTGTGTTGGTTGGTTGTGTCTGTGACTTTGCGTATTGGTATATTAGTATCTTATCAGGTAAATTTAAATACATTCAGAAACATAAAAACTATGAAAAATACATAAAAAAATCTTTAAAAACTAAAAACAACTAAAAATAATTAAAAGAACTTTGCTAAGTTTGCCGCCGCAGCGGCAGCAGCAACACTCAATTCCTTCTGTGCTTTTTGACGTTCTACCGACTCCTTGTATTTCTTTAAAAGCTCGTCAAATTGAGCACTTTGCAACTCCTTCGGCGCAATGTTTGAGACTTCCTTAAGTCTGTGAAAATTCGATTTTAAATTATTTAGCAAAGTAAGATTAATTAGTTTCTTTAATCGAACTTACTTCTCTTTACTGTATTTTTCTCTAATAGCCTGCTGTGGCAGCGTTGTAGCGCTTGCATGAGTTTTGCATAGATAAAGCATCAGTTCCTTTAGTTCTTCGAGACGGTATGAAGTGATCTCCCTCTAATTCAGCTGACCATATTTGTTCGCCAAGTATGTATCGTGCCAGCGCAAGCGAAGCAGCAGAAATTTGAGATGGCAAGTAACGCAAGTATGGATCGGCCTCTAACAAAGCCAACTCGCTGATATACTTTGGAAAAATTGGAAAAGTATATGCTTAAGATTATTGCTTTCGAATGAATAAACATTTATACTTACCAGTGTAAGATTTTTAAGCTTCTCAGGCATATCAATGAGCACAGAATAAGTATTAATGAACACATAAGCGGTGGGAGTGCATAGAGTGAACTTAAGTATTTTCAGAATAATTTGTTCCATGCGCAAAACTTGCACTCTTGTGTATGTATCGTCAGTGATGAATACGAATTCGCCGACATCTGGTGGATAAATCTCCTCGTATTTTCTAGAAAAAAAAATAAATTGGTTTAATTGGTTTTTGAATAACAACACGCTTTTAGATAAACAAGGTAAACATTTTTTTTTAGTCAATAGCAAAAACGAATTAAAGACTTTTAAAACTTTTGTTTAAAGAAAGCATAATATTGCACTAAGTTACATTGGTGATCTTAACGGCTATATACTTCACGTAGAGGTTTATTATTGGCCACTGTTTTCTGGCCTTGTTCCCGTAAATTAAAAAAATGTTTTAAAATTTGTTCGAATGCACACACATGAAGAGAAGTGTCTGGAACGATAAGGTATATATTGGCTATTCTGTTACAAATAGCACAGTTTTTGACAGTGACCATTATTATTCATACTTCGAAAAATTGATTAAATTCTTCAAAATACTTTATAACCAAAACCAAATTTATCGATTTGCACTGATCCGAGCGATATCAGACTTTTTGATGCCGCGGAAATATAGAAAATTTTTATGGTGCAGCGATGAACAGAACCAGTTCTTCTGAGAGAAAAAGGGTTTGAACCAAAAATCGACCATAATAAGTGGCAAAAATGGTTCGGTTCGAAAACACTGATTAAATATAAATTAAGATTCGATATTTTTTTAATGCATCTAACACAATTGTTACACTTAAATTAGAGTTTCAACACATTTCTCGAAGTCTCAGATGACATAAGGTAACAAAAAACTATTTTTGCAAGCAATCAATCATTAATAATTCAAATTAACAAGAGAAAAACAACCAAAATCCGCACTGCTTTGACACTAAAAAAAAAGAAGAAAAGTTGCAAACGATGCGAAATATGTTGTGCGGGCAAGTAGCAACTCCCACTTGTACTAACCAACTTTGATAAATGGAGACAAATTGACAATTCCAAAAGGAACAAAAAATTTTTTTTTTTGCTTTTTCTAATTGAAAAAACTACAACAAAAAATTGCGGAAACTACAAAAATAGAAAAAATTTGTTTTATTTGTATTAAGATATTTTAATATTAAAATTATTATATTTTAACAAAAATATTCAAAACCAAACCAAAATAGGAATCTAAAAAACAGGGAAAGAGTTGAGCTAAAAGTTAATTAGATTTGTTTTAAACATGGAAATATAAAAATTAATAAAAAAAAAAATCTTAACATTGAAAAATTAAACGGCTAAAGAGCATTGTACGAGAACCATAAGAGCTGATGAGCAAAAATTCAGGGGTGTCACACAAAATCTCTTTTGATTGGTTTCAAATCTCTTCAAAACTTCAATGAAATAATAAATATAATTTACAATTAATTTGTGTTTTTTTTATGAATGTAGTATTTGTGTTTTTTTTTATGAATGTAGTTTAAACTAATTGTGAATTATATTCATTATTTCATTGAATTTTAGAAGAGATTTTGTGTGACACTCCTGATTAACTCGTTTTTTAAAATCTCTCTAGTTTCTCCATCGCAGCTGTGGTTTTTTTTAAGAAAATATATGCGTGCCTAAACACAGTTTAGGGAACGATCAGACACGCAAACAATTTCAACTAAAATTCCTACAAAATACAAAAAAAATTTTACCTTAAGTCAGAACATCAAATATGCAGCGTTAAAACCTTTCGATTTATTGAAACTAGAGATGGGCGTCGGGCGGGAATCCCGCGGGATCCCGCGGGTCCCGAAATTTTTTCGGGATTGGGCGGGATCGGGAAACTTTTAAAATTTTCGGGAGTTTTCGGAATAGCTCGACTCGATAGTCGAAAATTTTAAAAGTTTCCCGATCCCGCCCAATCCCGAAAAAATTTCGGGACCCGCGGATTCCCTCCCGACGCCCATCTCTAATTGAAACCGGTGATATTAATACGGATTTTTATTACTATCGAATTGAATTGCAGTATTTAAAGAGTAAATAGTATAGAAGAAAGTACTTACGAGGCAATATACATGGCTGCGGTGCCCACCAGTTGCAATTTACTGCGCACTACTGACATTTGACTTAAGAAACGATCAATATATGATACTGCCAAATACAATGTTTCGGTGTCAAGATTATACTCCTCTGAGACCTCCACAAGCCAGTCAACAAGCACAGTACGCATTGAGTGATTTATGTCTGCCTGACGACGCATATACTGTGGCTTCGGACGTTCTTTTTTCTGTAAGTAAAATACAAATCTAATTAAGTATGTTTGAATATAATTAAAATATGCCACTCAAGCTCGGAGTTCAATCGATTAATGTTACAGTTTCAATGGGTCTTCTGAAAACTGTGACATTTCTCGTTTTGGTACTCCCAATTCAATCGGTTTGTAAATATTAAAATTTATGAAAATTCTTGTAACACAATTATTAATACAAATTTTTACAAAAATCAAACTAAAAATATATTATATAAGGTTGTCAAATATATCCGTTCCGCCTTTTTGCCTTTTGAATCTCGCGGCTATGTACCGATCTCGTACCGGGCAATACTATACATCATTTGAAAGGTCTTTACATAACCTACAAATTATAACCTGTATGATTAGTTTGGATACTAACGCCGAAATTCGCGCTATTTTGAGTTTTCCTTCGTTAAAGGCAAATCCGCTAGAGAAACGTTCCGTGAGATTAATGGTGTTTTGGGGGATGGTACTCTATCACTTCGAACCGCAGAGGAAAGGTTTCGACGATTCAGAGCCGGTGAAAACGACACCATGGATAAGCCAGCCGGCGGAAGACCTGTGACGACGAACACCGATCAAATCATGGAAAGCATCGTGTTAGACCGGCATGTAACATCTCGTGACATCGCCCAGGAGATGGGAGTTAGTCACCAAACCATTTCAAACCAACTGCAGAAGGCTGGATACAAAAAAAAAAAACTTGGTGTTTAGGTGCCGCATGATTTGACTCAAAAAAACCTTCTGGACCGAATCAACGCCTGCGATATGGTGCAGAAACGGAACGAACTCGACCCATTTTTGAAGCGGCGGAAGTGGCCAAGCCGGGATTGACGGCCAGGAAGGTTTTGCTGTGTGTTTGGTGGGATTGAAAGGGAATCATCCACTATGAGCTGCTTCCATATGGCCGGACGCTTAATTCTACCATCTACTGCGAACAACTGGACCGCTGGAAGTAGGCGATCGACCAGAAGCGTCCAGAATTGGCCAACAGGAAGGGTGTAGTGTTCCACCAGGACAACGCCAGGCCACACACATCTTTGGTGACTCGTCAGAAGCTACGGGAGCTCGGATGGGAGGTTTCATCGCATCCACCATATAGCCCGGACATAGCGCCCATTGATTACCACCTGTTCCTGTCCATGGCGAACGCCCTTGGTGGTGTAAAGTTGGCCTCAAAAGAGGATTGTGAAAAGTGGCTGTCCGAGCTCTTCGCAAATAAGGAGGGGGTTGTACAAGGGGAGTATTAAAACCGAACACTGTAACCCTTTTTATAAAGCATTGAATATAGAGCAAAAAAGCGGAAGGGAGATATTTGACAACCTTATATATTATACGTCTTATTTACAGACATGCAGAGACGCTTCAAGGACGTCTAAAAAGTATGAAACATTTGCTTACTATGTACTTTATATTCGGTAAACTAAATTTACAAACTCTTCGCGTTTACACATTAAAGTTTACGTCTGTATGTATACAAAGCCATAAAAATATGGACAAGCATTTGTTTTCTGGCAATTTTTACTTATTTACACACGTTTGTATGTAGTCATTGTACATAACACACTCGTTCGAGTGTATAGATGTGTAGCTATTTATTGTGTTTGTATTTATTGTTTTTGATTTCTTCGTTTTTTTTTTTTTGTTTTTGGCGCGACGTGTACTGAATTTAAATAAAAAATAATTGTGAACGTGGTTATGCGGATTGGATAAACCGCGAGCTCGTGTGTAGCCGCCCAATTCGGCAACGTTTGATTTTTACTTAAGAAATTTAATGGCGATTTACTGGATGGATACAAATAAACATGACAAAAAAACAAAGCCCAAAATCGTTAAAGTTCAATAGATAATTTTTTACGAACATGTTCATTAGGTGCTAATTTAATGGGCAATTAGGAATGCCATTATTGGTTATACGAAGCGCCAAAAATCGTGTTTGAAAATTAAAAAAGCTTTGAAATCGATTTGCACGAGATTCATTAGAAGTTAGTTATACATTTATTGGAAAGTGATTATCGTATATTTTTTAAGCATAATAAAATATTCAATAAGTAGTAAACAAGTAAAAATATAGATGTCATTAACGAAAAAATATTTTAATAACAACTCCTTTGCGATAAACCTACTCGATAATAGTGAAGAGACACGAGGACTTAAACGATTTCACGTTCTTGACTTGCCGTTTAGACCTTTATAGTATTTATACGATTTAATTTATGTAATAATTAATTACATATCTCTACGGTTTGATGTTGTGTCCATAGAAGCACAATATACGTTATTAACCAAAATATTATTGTAGTTCTACTTATTATCTTAAGATAGCTTGTAGATCAAAATTGTATTTAATAAAAAAAAAAATATATATTTACAAGATGAAAATTAGTAATGTAATTCGTTTTCAAACAGCAATTTTACTAAAATATAAACTACGAACATAGAACATATGTAGTTGGATTGGATATGGTTGACAGGAGGGGTAAGTTCTATTTGAAAATAAACAACAGAGCTGGGAAACAAGAATATTTTGCTGTCAAAACAACAACTAAAACAATTCAATCCTAGGCAACATAAACAAGGTAAACAACAACTAAGCAACAACAAATTATATTTTATCTTGGGAAAAATAACCCAAAAAACTAAAAGCAAAAATTGGTTTAAACGAAAAGTAAAATTTAATAAAATGTTTAAAAATAATATAACAAATCAAAGCGATCTTGTTGAGGCTCTAAAGTTGCAAAAACGTCAACAATATGAAGAAGAGCGAAAGAAGCGCATATTTAATACAAAACAGCGGTTATTTGGAGTAAGTAGCAAGATTTCAGCTCTGTCAGTTAATATCTAAAACATTTTTCTCTATTACAGCTTGACTTAGACACACTGGAGCAACAAGTTTCTGAGAAACAGAAACAACGTAGTCATGATATTGAATATAACAAGCGTTATGATGAGCAGGAACAACAACAGCGACGACTCATTCAATCTAAGGAGAGGGAGCAGCAGAAAATGAGACAAGACATAAATTCCGATATGCATTTTTATCGCTCTCGCTACCAGCGTCAAGAACAACGACGTGAATACGATCTTAACGATCCTAATTATCTAAAAAAATCTAAACCATTGAGAACTGGCGATGATGACGACATACTGGGTGTTTCGAGCGCGCAAATTTTTTCTGGTGAGGATCTTTCTAATAAGCAACGTCAAATGCGTCAACGTGAACAGCAACGTTCATGGCTCGATCAGCAAATACTTGAACGTAAGCAAGCCGAAAATGCGCGTTTGAATGCAGACAAATTGATGGTAGAATCAATTCATTTGCGAGAAAAACACCTCGAGGATATGGTTAGGTCAGAGCATAAGACACGTCAACAAGTTATAAATAGAATACGCAAGTATAATCTTGAATTAGCTCGTCAGAAGCAAATAGATAGTATTCGTTCTAAAAAAGAACAATATGAGGATGATATGGCCGAAATTTATAATATGTTAACTAGCGACATACTAACCGAAAATCCCAATGTTGCACAATCCCTTACTAATCCTAATCGGAAAATTCCATTCATGTATCGCGGCATGTCGTCCGCTGAGTTGAATTCCATACGTAAGGAACAGAAACAACAATTTAAAGACTTACAAAATCGTAAGGGTGAAGAGCTACTCATTAACAAGCAGTGGGATCAGAATGCTGCTGATGTGGATCGTCAGTTATCTCATAAGCGTAGCGAATTGGATCGTAAAAAAACAAGAGCAGCTAAACAATTTGATACGTACCAACGCTAAAATGGCTGTGGAACAGAAATTGCAGCATAAAGAAACAAATCAACTATTGGAAAATGGAATATCGGATGAGTTTTACAACCAGTTCAACAAAAGTACCCGTTAAGTTCATACAAGTATTTAAGATGGGGTACGACTAATAAAAAGTAGTAGATACTGGATGGTAAAAACGATTGAATTTAAAAAAAAATTGTATAAGGAAAAACCAATTTTCAATTACATTTTTTTTTTTCAAGGGTGAGTTTCAAAAATATTAAGAGTGCTTCTTTGAGTAAGCATTAATATCTTAGAAATTTTTAAATTTCATTTACATTGAACATTTGGTAGTTGTAGGTGTCTTATTATTATTATTTGAGCAGAATGGTGTATAAGAAGTATATGCGTAATATATAATATATTCATTATAATCTATCTGACAGTTTCATCAACATAAGTATGTCTTAACATTTTAACAAACAACGTGTACCACGTACACCACCATACATGTATATCGTACAGGATGTAACAATTACATTTTTACAAACACAAAATTAACGAGAAAAAGAAAAATTTTCCTTATTGGATAGCAAAGATGAATGTGTTAATACAAAAAATAAAAACAAAATAAATTTAAAGAAAACAACCCCTAAAAAGTATCGTAAAAAATTTACAGTGGAACAAGATTCAACTGGGGAAAAAAATTACAGAAAGCAAGCAAACAACTATCTCTGAAGAACGGCAAAGAAGGTTTGTACAATCATTTTAGAATTAAAAAAAAAAACAAGGAAAAACGTTAACTTCTGTGGAACCGAAGCTTATATACTCGTCACAAGTTATTTTTAAATTGTTAATGTGTTATCATCAGTGGCTTAAATAGAACTTTGAGATGAGATGGGACGGGGTAAATGGTCTGATACAACTCAAGTTGTGTGGGGCCTATGCTAAAAATGGGCGTGGCACAATTCCTTTGACATTGGATGACTGTAGAAGTGTTTTTACCCAATTTGGAGTAAATATACGCATAAATAATAACTATTTTCATACAAAAAAAATTATTAAAAAAAAAAATCGGTAAGTTTGTATGGGGGCTATACCTAAAAATGGGCGTAGCATTTTCATATTCAAATTTGACCTGGTCGTTACCGAGAAAAGCTTAAGTTTCAAATTTCAGCTAAATATCTCTAGTAGTCTCCGAGTAAATCGCGTTGAAATAAACATCCGAACATGGCTAGATCGAGTCGTCTCATCGAGCTGATCAAGAATATATATACTTTATGGGGTCTACGTCGTATCCTTCAATGCGTTACAAACTTTCTGACAAACTGAATATACTCTTCACACTAAGTGTGGCGGGTATAAAAAAAATACAAAAAAAAAAAAATAAATAAATAAGCCTGACTTTTCCTTTATATAATAAGAAGAATAAGATGTAAATAAGGAAACACTGCAGCGCAGCGGGAGGGTGACAAACATATAAAATAAAATGCATGCTTAGCAAACGTGCACAGTGAAGGACTCTATGAAGCGTAAAAAAAGTTTTAAGTATAAAATAAAACGAAAAAAGGCAATTTATTTCAGCTGCACACCAAAGATAAAAACATGATAATTTTCATGTTGAAGAAAAAGTGAAAAAATGTAAAGACGAAAGAAGCGTCAAGAGGAAACTATCAACGCTTGCGCAAAAGGTTTGTTTGTTTGTTGCCTACGCTCGGCCAGGCATGCGCACACAAACGCATACATAAGCACTAATATACAGAGCCACAGGGATAGGTACGCACGCAGATAAAAAAAATATTTTTACCGGCTGCTCGCTGTTCCTTTTCCTTGCACATAAAAATGAACATATGCAAGCAACGGCAACGAATGAACGAACAATAAAAAAAAGGAAAAAAATATTCTGTGTAGAATAAAATAGCAAAATAAATAAAAATGAATTTCAATTGATGGTGGTAAATACAAGTCATACGAAAGAGTAGGATTATTCAGCGCAGTCTCTCTTGGTTTTATGCTGCAAGAGTGACGAATTTTGTGAACAAACAAAACAACAACTACAAGGTGCTGACAAGCGTGCATGCCAGATTTCAGAGTATGAGTAAAAACATATGTATTTGTATATTAAAAATTGCGCCAAAAGTACGAAAAGAAAAAAAGAATCAAAGTTGATAAAAAAAAAAAAAACTGGATAGCTTACCGCCTAAATTGTGAAATATTGTATTTCAATTTAACTTACCTCGCTCTCTCGGAAATACTCCAATATGCAGCGTTGATACTCGACCACTTCCAGAAAACGCTGACGATCATTTCGTGGAAGATCCCGTTTTTGTTGTTTCGCAACTTCCAATTCTGTCATACCTTTCTGTGTTCCAGCAATATCAATTCCTGAATTGCTATCGTTATTTAATTCTGATAAGGACAGATTAGATTTATCGACGGACATTGGCGAAAGGACATCAGTTACGGACATCGGGGTGCCATCAATACCGTGCACAAACTCACGGTCCACTGAGTCACTGTAATAGTGAAGTTTTAGTTATAATGATCATAATATACATATCATACATATATGTTTATAAATATTTTATTAAATCTTTAAAACTTACTACTTCATATTGAAGCGATCACGTGCGTTGTTGGCATATGGCTCCTCGTAAACATTTTCCTTCTCAGCAAGTACGGTTCGTCCCATAGGGGCCGTCGACGTTGTTGTTTTGCTAACGAAATCAACAGTATCTTCGTAGACAGAAAACTGCTTAAATTGCTCGACCGGCACAGCGCTCGACTTTTTACTGGCAACAGATGGAGCATACACGATATTCTCATCCTTAACTTTGATGCCCTAAATGAAGAAACGAAATTTTTTAAATGTTAATAAAAGGAGTATAGAACGTAGTTTTTTTACAGAAAATCATGTGTTCATATAGTTGCAGCAATCTCCCAATGGGATTTTGTTGCATGCAAAATGTACTTTTTTCACACTTCATTTCCACCTCTGATGAACTAGTTTCAAAAATATCCCATTTCCCTTTTCTTTTATACGGAGGCGAGACATTAAAAGAACTGTTCTTTTGGAATATATTTTTGAATGGGGAAGTAATTGTAATTCGGCTTCGTAAAATTTTGGGTTCCATTCATTTTAAAGCTTCTAAATTAAATTTTCGAAAGCCAGCGTTTCATTTGGTAGTGATATGTTCGTTTCCAAAAGAATACACTTGGAATTTGTAATGTGGAATGCAAAATTGCGAACATTGTGTGGTTGATGTAATTTAATTTCGTAAAAAAAGAATGCCCAAAAAAATACATGAACATTCAGTGACTTTAGCGGTGACGTTTGAAGTAGTCGTGATATTTAGCCTTCTCAAAAAAAAAATTACTAGTTTACGGAAATAAATCCACATTTTTTATGCAAAAATATTATATACATCTCAAACTTAGTAAAATAACGTGCAACTAAAATATTCTTCTGAGATGATCCACATTTTACAAAATCTCATTGGGCTGCTTTAACCGCTCGTAGTTTATTTTCTTGCTGTATGCTCACAAAGTAGTGTAAAAGAGATAGAAATATTGTGTAGAAAAAACTTTCATATCTCAGTACTGCAACTAAATATACATAAATGTGCTGCTGTTTCCGTAGCTCTAATCTCTTTCATCATTTACACTTTACATTGTATTTACTCAATTGTGTAGTTGTTGCATTTTCTCTAAGGAATTTCAGTTACACTGTTATTATTCATACATAGACACTTCAATATGTGTTTGTATTTAAAGATAAAAAAAAAAAAATGTGAAAAAATAAATTCAAAATTTTCGCGCTCAATGCTAGGAGCATGTCTCCCAAATATAAAAAAGCGCGAAATATTAAAATAAATGTAAGTATTTTCGGATTCTAAGAATTTTAGAATAAATGTTAAGATTGTGTTTAGAAAAACTGATAAAAAAAAATTATTGCGCGTTTTCCTTCATAACTAACACTCACTACCTAACTAATTCCAGATAAATTGATAAAGAATGAACCAGTAAATAAGGGGAATATGTATGTACAAAAATAGGAACAAAACTTTTGTTAAAAAAAATAGTAGCATATCACAAATTGTAAATCATAAAAAGCTGCTAGTTTACATTTAAAAGAATTATAATTCGAGTTCGACTGAACGTAAACATTTAAGCCGTTTATTAAAATTGATATAAAAAAAAAAATTGGGTCGACTTCCATGTTTTCTATGCTTTTTAGATATGTTTGCGTGAAATGTAGATGAACTAATTTCAACACAAATATTTTTGAAGACCAGGTGTTCAATTTCTTAGAAGCAAATTGGTGATGATTACTTAAATCTTACTGAACAACTTCGTTACTGAAGCTAATTATAACATACTCTCATTTAGTGTGAAAACCGGTTTATTTATGAAACAAAATATGCAGTGAATACTTTTAGGATTTACTTGGTTATAATTGAGTATAGAAAAATTTAAAGCGAATAAGTTATGTAGCGTTAAAACAACCAAAAATGAGCTGAGGGCCAATTATATGTGAGAACTGAAATTCCAAAATCATTTTCTTAGTTTTAGCGAATTACATTATATTTTTTTGGAAAGGTTCGTGAACTAAGAAAATTTGTATGGTGCTTCTACTTTAAATAGAGAATTGATTATGATTCGATCCATATACTTAAGTATTTTGTACATATACATGGTTAGATCAACTTGTCTAGCTTAGTAAGAATATATTTTCTTTTTAATCTCATTTATAAAAAATGGTAATAATGTACTGAAATGCGTAAAATTTAAAAACGGGCCATGCATAGGGCAGCACAACAGCCACCCTTACAACTATCATCAACAAACAAAACAAAACAAATAATATTTTGCTTCAAGAAGAGCAATCGGCACCACAGACACCAGGTGCTAATGGTGGTGGAAGTAGAAGCAGCAGCGGGTATAAGCAGTTAAAACAATTGCGCGCGCGCATTTAAACACAATCCACCACCAACAAAACGAGCACCCAGACAGTTAGCTGACTAAAAACGAAGCAAGCTGCATTACAATGCGCATACACAAATTGCAGTAGATCAACTTTTAAAATCCGATACAATATTAAAACACTTACCGCTTTGCCAATTCCGGCACGGAGATGTTGATGCTGCACATTGCTGGCATTAATTCCGTTGAAATTGGTGCAAGGAGCACGCAATTTATCTTTTTAATCCGCCAACTAAGCTAACACCAGCTCCACCAATAACCGAGAGCGGCTGCTTGGACATCGTCTTTTCTTTAAGCGGCATTGCGCCGATTACGGGATTTTCCTTGTCGACATGATTCTTATGCACATGAAAAGCAGCCATGTTTTTTTTTTTTAATTTTTTTTTTTGTGATTCTTTTGATTCTACAATATTAAATTATTTTGAACAAAAATTTTAATGTTCTTTGAACTTCGCTAGGATAGTTGTAAAATATGCCTTCTTTTCAAAGATGGTGGTTTTATCTGTTTCTTTTTATGCCAGAAATTCGTTATTTGTTGTTGCGCTTTATATGGAAAGAGCGACAAGGAAGAGAAAAAGATGACGCTAGCTAAGCTCTGCGTTGTTTTTATTTCTGTGTTTGTCAAAGTCGACGTTTACGGCGCAGCAACTGCCTTTTTTCACTATTTTTTATCCTCGACACACAAACACATTAAAAACACCAATATGGATTTTATCATTTAAAGACAAAATAATTTAAGTTTCACGCGTCACACACAAATTGAAGACTTTTTATTTTCACTAAACTTTTTGCGCATGTTTTTCTTATATTTGACTTACGAATTTATTAATTTACTTAAATAATTCGCACGCACACACACACATACACTAATGTCCCCAAAACGGCGTCGGTCCAACTCGGCTCAAGATGATTTTTATACACGCTCGTTTCAATGCTTACTTGTCGCCGTCGCAATCGCAATTGAAGTCGTTTTCGAATTTGTGCGCCACTTCATTAAGAGACTGACTTACCAATTGTTGAATATTGTATTAGGGCGAGCGAGATAGATATATACAGTTTCTATTATACAGGCGAAGCTACTTAAGTGCGAACAGTACAGATATTGTTTACAATTTGTTTGAATTATAGATTCAAATACAACGGCCAACTGATTATGATTTTTATTTTCAATATTTTATAGGTTTATTTTGACATTAATAATACTTAATCTTCTTACATACAGTAGGTCAAAGTAAGTATATTGCTGTACGTAGAATAATGGCAATTATATAAAAATGTTTGCAATACAAATGCCATACTGCACCAATTTTAATGTAAGCTCCATATTGTATTGACATACAGTGGTTCACAGCTTGAATGATGCACTCTTTTTAAAAAGTACTAACCGCTCTATCTTCAAAACAAGGCAATATATAAAACATATATTTTTATGGTAACCAAGGAATTTATTAATGCCGCATTTCCATTGAGCCGCGTTTTGTTATCGCGTTAACAATTTATCGAAAAACGCGGAACGGTGTTTCCATTGCGTTTTAGCGTTAGCGTTCGAGTTAAAACATCTGATTTTGTTTGTTATGTAGTAAAAAAATTGTACAGGTTAAAAAATTTTTTTTTTTTTTTTTGAAATGTAGATTTTTAATATAACGAGTGGATGTAGGTGTTGTTCCTTTAGTAACTGCTGTCCAATACGAGCATGATAAGGTAATCCGTCATTTGAATATATGCAGCTGAAGCTTTTATGCAAATGTTTATTTTTTGCGGTTACTTTGTCAGCTGTTTTCATAAGTATGCGCAACTTACGATTGCCAAACTATTCGAACCGATAAGAGAAATCGGTTTGAAATCGGTGTGAAATCGGTTTGAACGCGTGTTATCGAAAGTCACGTTCAAAATTAACGCGACTTTTTCCCATACCTAACTGCCTATCTTTTTGTATACGATTTAACGCGAGTTTGTCGAGTTTTTAACGCTAACGCGGAACGCGGCCTAATGGAAACGCGGCCTAAGTTTGTTTTGTTTTTTGAAATTTATATTTAACCAAGTTATATTTGCAAAACCGAAAATAGTGTCAAAATTTAAATCAAAGCTTATTTGATGCATTGACGTCATCCTTTGAAAAAAACCAAATTTTTAATACATTAAGCTATTTTTATGGTTTAGTATGATAGTCTAGATTGTTCAGAGTAGATTCACCCCATTTGACTTTGATTTCACCAATTTGTTGGGTTTCCAAGCGTTGTTTTGACCCATTCCTCTAATAATTCATATTTTGACTAATCTTGGCTTGTTATCATATGTTTACAGATGGAATTGTCTAGCAAAGCATATACATTTTTAATGGTAACAACATAAGGTGATAGTACCGGAGGCTGCATTAAAGAGGTTGCGACCGTTCCAGACGAGCCAGGACATCAAATTCCCTAGCTTCCATGTCAAGTTCCAAAATGAAAGTGCCATACCCATTTTTAAGTATAGCCCCCAATATCAAAACCAAGGTGCCACGCCAATTTTTTTGGCATATGCCCCACACAAACTTACCGATTCGAATTTTTTTTTTTGAATATCTATATTTTTAAGCTTAAAATTTGATACCTGTCATACAGAGTGTGAAACAGGTGTATCCAGTTTGTCGGAAAGTTTGTAACGCATTAAAGGAGGCATCGTAGACCCTATAAAGTATTTATATTCTTGGTCACTTCCACGAGACGAATCGATTTCGCCATGACCGTCCGTCTGTCTGTTGCTGCGAGAGTTATTCGCTCAGTTTTAAAGTTATTGGACTGAAATTCTAAACTTAAGTTTTTCTAGGTCCTTTGTACTTTTTATATTAAAATCAATGTGCTACGCCCACTTTTAGGTATAGCCCCCATACAAACATACAACATTTTGTCAAGTTCTTATAAGAAACAAATTTATTTATGGAGCTAATGGCGTTAAATATTGTATAAATGCTTCTTATATTAAGCCAAATTTTCAGTTAAAAATTGGTTCAGAACGGCAGCGAATTTGTAAACTTTTACTAATATTTTCAATTTTTAAGTGTTTTACGATAAAATTTAATACATATGCTGCACACGAAGATCTATCCACGTTAAATGATGTGTGACAGGTATATAAGCTTCGGTCAGTTATCTTTTTTCCATGTTTTATTATCATTTCATTTGATATCATAATATTGTTAGTAAAGGTATTTTAACAAAATATTATCTAAACTTAAAATATGTAGCAATACTTTATTTTGTAATAGTATGAACGATAGGATTTGAAACTGAAAAAAAAACACAAGAATTTTGGCACAAATAGTTCGTAATAGTTTTATTTAATGGGAAATTTTATGACATGATTTAAACAAAACATCATTCAGGTAACCAACGCTTCTTTTCTTGCACTGGTTTATACGATCCAACCTATTTTCAATGACTCGGTGCAAAATTTCCGTTGGAATAGCAGCAATAATGGCTAGATTGTTCGCCTCAAGCTCATCAATTGTTGCTGGTTTGTTGGCGTGAACCTTGGACTTAACATAGCACTAAAGAAAATATGCCAATGGTGTTAAGTCACACGATCTTGGTGGTTAGTTAGCACCGAGCTGTTCACGCAATAAATCCATCGTAAAGTTGGTTGTATGGCATGTTGCAACATTTTGTTGAAAGAGAATGTCATCACCATCAATTTCATTCATTTTTGGAAAGAAAAGTACATCTCAATGATGCCACCATTCCAAAATGCTCACCAAACAGTGAGTATCTGTGGGCTTAATCTTGTGGGTTTAACTCACACCAATTACGACAATTTTGTTTGTTGACGTAGCCATTTGGCCAAATATGCTTTTCATCCGAAAACACAAATTTTCACAATTTTGAGTGGAAACAAAACTTCTCGATTTTTCGTTATAAGTTTGAACAATTTCCAAACGGAAAAACTTACTGTACACAATTATCAACATACATATGTCAGATTTCAAAGAATGCCGTTATCAGCTGTCAAAATCCTATCCTACCTATTGGGAAACACTGTACTTTGTAATAATTGTTTGTACCCTTCTCAAAAAAGTATTTAGCTTGAATTCTTAGAGTGATACGAACCTGGGTTCTGAGTAGCTCTTTTACATTTGGAACCATAGATATAGTGTTCTACTCGAAATTTATATTACACTATAATAGTCTATATTAGCAATTTATTGGTAAGTTTTCAAAATTTGTGGTAAAGAATAATGTTACTTGAAATCTATGGCTGATGGAAACTTACAATCGTCGAGAAATGAAAAAAAAAAAATCTGATGGCTAAATTTTTTTGAAGAACGTAACTTTCTATCTTCTCGATTTGCAAAGTTAGTAGGGGAGTAAAACGTTTTTCTCAAATAGGAATATTGGTTCACTTTGCATGTTCGAGGAGAATCACGATAGCTCAAAACCTAAACGAGGTAGGAAGTTGCATTCTTGAAAAGAAATGCTCTAAACATTGTAAGTTTTGTTTTAAATAAGGACAACTTCTGTTGGCATTTTGGCAGATATTGCTCAATGTGGACAATAAATACTTTCTCTTCTAACCATTATTCATTTGCCTGTTTGTAGTCACACGTAACATTCGCTCAGTTTTAAAGATATTGAACTAAAAGTCGAAACTTAAGCTTTTCTCAGTCCTAAGCATAGCCCCATATACATTTTTCAATTTTTTTAATGAAAAATGTTTTTTTTTTTTTGGACGCGATTTATGCCTAATAGTAACCCATGTTTAGAAAATTACCCATGTTTGAGGTGGGACCACTATAGTATATCGCCCCCTACAAATCTTCCTTCAACAAGTTTTGAAAAATGAACAAAAAACAAGCAAGAACGTTAACTTCGGAAGCACCGAAGCTCAAATACCCGCCACACGAAACTTTATTAATTTTCTTGAAAAAATAAAAAAAATTGAAGGTGAGTTTGTATGGGACTATATGTTATAGTGGCTCGATCCTTGTCATATCGGAAGTATATTCATAGAATAACAGTAAAAGTGATTTTACACAGATTAGAGTGAATATATCCAAAAATAAGAACTATTTTCATACAAAATCTGAAAAATGGGCGCTTGGTATGTATGGGGGCCATATCAAAAAATGGGCGTGGCACCTTTCTTTTGAAATTGGATGTCAATAAAGTGTTTTTATCCATATTTGTAGTAAATACATTTACAAATAATAACTATTTTCATACAAAAAAATCGAAAAAAATGGTAAGTTTGTATGGGGGGCTATATCTAAAAGTGGGCGTGGCACCTTGGTTTTGCCATACAAACTGCCTAGGAACACAAAAAGCTTAAGTTTAAAGTTTCAGGTCAATATCTTTAAAACTTTCCGAGAAAAACGCATTGCAACAGACCGACGGACGGACAGACGGACAGACAGACAGACGGACATGGCTAAATCGATTCGTCTCGTCGAGCTGATCAATAATATATATACTTTATGGGGTCTTCGATGCCTCCTTTAATGCGTTACAAACTTTCCGACAAACTGATAATACCCTTCACACTATGTGTGGCGGGTATAAAAAAGTTAACTTCGGTTGGACCGAAGTTTATACGATATACCTGTTACACATCATTTCACGTTGATAGACCTTCGTGTGCAGCATTTGTATAAAATTTTATTTCAAAATACTAAACAAATTAAATATTATATACTCTTAAACTGAAGATTTGGCATGGTATAAGAAACATTTTAACCATATTTGAAGCCATTCGCTTTATAAATACATTTTTTAAAAACAAGAACTTGAAAAAATGTTGTACTTTTTGTATGGAAGCTATACCTAAAAGTGGGTGTGGCACATTGATTTTAACATAGAAACTACACAGGACCTAGAAAAGCTTAAGTTTAAAATTTCAGCCCAATATCTTTAAAACTGAGCGAATAAATCGCGCAGCAACACACAGACAGACGGACGGACAGACAGACGGACATGGCTAAATTAATTCGTCTAGTCGAGGTGATCAAGAATATATATACTTTATAGGGTCTACGATGCCTCCTTTAATGCGTTACAAACTTTCCGACAAACTGAATATACCTGTTTACACTAGTGTAACAGGTATAAAAATGGGTTATCAAAAAAAGTGTTTTTGAGTTTTTAAAGCCATTTTTATTAAAATCTCGACGTGCTGTTATAAATAATGCCTGTGTGATTATTAATACAGTAATCTATAAAATTTGGCAAATAACTTGCCGTTCTTTCTTACAATTAGTCGTATTAGTATTTTAGTACATGACACAAGTAGCTCTCAAAGAGTGTACTTCCGAATAAGGGGGGTCCAATAATTTTGAAAGTTTGTATACTTACGCATTTTAATGCATAGATTACGAAAAATTTATGTTTTCGCCATAATAATCAAATTTGCAGCAATGTTCTTTATGATATAAGCAATCAAAAAACGTAAGTGTACCAAATTTAAAAAAAATGGGTTTCCCTTATCGCAAAACCTTTCTGGCCGTCAATACTGGCTGGGCAAATTTTTGAGCCGGCTAATCCTAGTCCCCTTTAGCTCCTGATTAATGAAAAGAGTGCTTAAAAAGTTGGAAAGATATCTACCATTTTATCGACATTTACGACGATTGTCCTGAATGCTGAATATGGAGCATATTTGACATGGAAATTACCGGAACAGAAACCAAAAATTAACGTTGTTGAGTGTAAAAATCTCAGGCTTCCGTTTTTACCTTTACCGAAGGGAAATTGTAAAACAAGCCAAAACGTTAACTTCGGTAGCACCGAAGCTCAAATACCCGCCACATGAGACTTTAATAATTTTTTTGAAAAAATAATAAAAATGTAAGGTGAGTTTGTTTGGGGTCTATATGTTATAGTGGCCCGATCCTTGTCATATCGGTAGCATATTCACAGGGTAACTGTAGAAGTGATTTTATCCAGATTGGAGTGAATATATCCATAAATAAGAACTATTTTCATACAAAATATGAAAAATGGGCGCTAGGTTTGTATGGGGCCCTATCAAAAAATGGGCGTGGCACCTTTCTTTTGATATTGGATGCCATTAGAAGTGTTTTACCCAATTTGTAGTAAATACATTCATAAATAATACCAATTTTAATACAAAGAATCGAAAAAAGTGATAAGTTTGTATGGGGGTTATAACTCAAAATGGATGTGGCACCTTTCTTTTGAAATTGGATGCCATTAGAAGTGTTTTAACTCTATTTTTAGTAAAAACATTCATAAATAATAATTATTTTCATATAAAAAATCGAAAAAAAAAAAAGTGGTAAGTTTCTATGGGGGCTATAACTAAAAATGGGCGTGTCACCTAGGTTCTGACATACAAACTGCCTAGGAGCACAAAAAGCTTAATATAATACAAACATTTTTTTTAATGCACTAATACACGTTTGTATCTTTTTTTTAAAAAGTTGTTTTTGTTCTCAAAGTGACAGTATGTTTTGTCTGTCTGAAAAATTTATATGAACATGATCAATGAACATGAGAAATAAAAACGTAAGGTGGCTTAAATTGTAGAAAGACGACATGATTAAAACTTTTTAGGGTGGATTTTGCTTTTTCCTTGACCGCAAACCCTGCCAACGCATTTAACATTATTTAAAGCTAGTTTTCGTTTCAAACTTTAGACGCCGCAGACTAAAAAAAGATTCTTTCCTAAACTTAACCGAATCCGAAATCAAAGAAAACTTTTTGTGCAAACTCAGTTCGAAAGTTGCTGTGGTTAATTCGCTTTGATTTTGTCTAAGTTTGTACTTATTAAAAGACCAAGGAATCGAAATGAAACACAAATGGCACAAATAATTTTGTTTTTTACTTTCGCATCTTCGAGAAGTGACGGGAGCGCAAAGGTTGGTGTATATATTGACCTCCGGCCAAACAAAATACCATAGTTGTAAAATATATTTTGCTGAATCTTTTCGTACATTTTGTGGTCGAACTTTACAGCCTTGGATTTAAACCGCAAGTGTCACAAAGTAGTTACCCAAGCGGCGAACAGAGTAGCATGCTGTAGGCTTTGCAGATTTTAGACACGCCAAAATCAAATAATATTTTACAATCATGCTGCCAAACTCCGCAGCAGGTGTCGTTTTCGGTATCTTTTGTTCTTTTGTCTTTCTGTCAAAGTGTCGCCAAACTTTGTTTATATACATATGCACACATATATTATTTATATCGTGTTCCGAATGTGTAAAAGGGTATATTAACTTTGCATGGTACCCCCTATAAAGTATACTACTGTGGCAAAGAAATAAGATAAAATTTGAATTTGAAGTGCTAGCGTCAAAGAAGATTGCGATTTAGTTTCTTATTTAGGATGGTAGGACTGTCTTTGACAATTAAAGATTTGGTGTTGCAAAGCAGTCAATTAACGAGTAGAACCCTTGCAGATCAGTCAATACAATATTTAAGGATATTTTGGGCCACAAACGCGTCCAAACTAGACTGGTACCAAAAGCATTGGATTTTTATACCCGTTACATATAGTGTAAATGGGTATATTCAGTTTGTCGGAAAGTTTGTAACGCACTAAAGGAGACGTCGTAGGCCCCATGAAGTATATATATTCTTGATCAGCTTGATGAGGCGAGTCGATCTAGCCATGTTCGTCTGTCTGTTTATTTCAACGCGATTTAGTCGGAGACTACTGGTGATACTTAGCTGAAATTTGAAACTTAAGCTTTTCTCGGCAACGACCTGGTCAAGTTTTTAAGATAAAGTCCCCATACAAACTTACCGCACATTTTCAAATTTTTGTAAGGAAATGGTTGTTATTAAGGAATGTTTTAACTCCAAATTAGGTAAAAATACTTTTAATATTATTCAATATCACAACCAAGGTGCCACGCCCATTTTTAAGCATAGGGCCCACACAAATTTATCGAATATTTTCGAATATTTTTTTAATATTGTGTTTAAACTTGAGTAGACCCATTGACCGCCTCCCATCCCATCTTGAATGTTTATCAAAGCCACTAATGATAGCACATAAACTATTTAAAAATACGTGTGACGGGTATTTAAACTTTGGTTCCTCCGAAATTAATGTTTTTCCTCGTTTTGTTTTTCAAAACCCATTCTATTTACCTGACCTGGAGCCGAACGACTTCTGGCAAAAATTTGGGTCCCCAAATGGTTCTAAGGTTCTAATTTTAAAAGACACCGAAGCACCACAGTAATATTTTTAACGACCTTTCAAATGCACATAATTTCAAGTCTCTAGGTATATTCCAAAAATAAATCTGAGGTCGTTAAAAATTTCAGCTTTCTATCTGTAGCCGTTTCGCCTATAGGCCATGAATAAATTAATTAGCCAGTCAATCAGTCAGTTGAAAAAGTTTTATATATATAGACCAGCCGAGATATCCGGCCCAACCAGATTTTCTCTCCCCCCAACGGAGTTTCATTCTTGTACCTCAAATACTGGCAAGCAAGTGAGCGCGCCCACCGTCAATTGATTATGTTCTTTCCTGTCCTAGCAACTTGAATTATGTCATTTCTATAGAACAAATATTTGCTAATAAAAACTGATTTTTTTTGTATTTTTTATATGAGGCCACGCCCATTGATCCAAAGGTTCATATTCTTTCCGATCTTAACATCATATATACAATCCAAATCTTATTTTTCTAGTTCGATTAGTTGTCTAGTTTTATTAGTTGTCTAGTTTTATTAGTTGTCTAGTTCTATCAGATGTCTATTCGTTTGTATGGTGCCACGCCCATTTTCTAAATGGATTATACCTTTCTCGGTTCTACATAGTAACTTGTATACCGAATTTATTTTCTCTCGTTCAATTATTTTTGTAAATTATGCCCAGCTATATTGTCCTGAGAAATTTTTCTGGGCACTACATGTCCCGATATGACGTGTATATAATACTGTAATTAAAAACTAGTAACTTTTTAACCTGTAAACCAATTTACTTAAAGTTGGCTGCGTTAATGTTAATGTAATTTTATTTATAAGTCAGTGTAACTTTTAATGGGATAATGTGTATAAATTGATAAATGAAAATGTACAGCAACGCCAAATAAAGTTATGACAAATTATTAATGACAAATTATTTGCAGGTGGATGTGGAAACGCCATTTATTCGTTGACTCTACGTATCCTTCGTACATTTATAAAAGTACATTCCGTTTCAATGAATAATTGTGCAATGAAAAAAAAAAAATCATCATTTAATAAATTGAATGGAAAATGTGCACAACTGTTGCCTTTAGCGCTTTAATTGAATTTGACATCTGACGAATGACAACTTCAAGTGGTCCTCTTAATAGATGAAAATAAAATAAAATTTAACAAAAAGAACGCTGAAGTCGAGTATGCTCGATGCCAATAAACACTGTACCCAATTTGTATAAATCTTTCCCTATTATATTGGATTTTTATACAAAAAGTAAAAGAATTGAGGTAAATTTGTGTAGGAGATATGTATACCAATGTTGCAATATTTCATTAGGACTATTGTAGATAAAGTTAAAAGATTACATAATATAGAAGTATTCATGAAGAAACTAACATATTTGGGATAAGTTTGTATGGAGGGCATCCCTTAAAACGGGACTTGAAAAAAACCGTTTGTAAATGATCACTTGATGGCTTAGGAGAGTCTAAGTTTCGAATATGGTGGCTCTATGTCTTATAGTTTCCGAAAAAATAGTTAATATTTAGACAGACATCCCAATTTCAATTTAATACTGCCCTTAGTTTTGTTTTGACATTGTTGTTTCCCATCAAAACGACGCTGCAAACAAAAGAAAACTTGGATAAATATTATGGCACTAATGCTCCGTCAAATTACATCGTCAAATATTGGTTTCAAGAGTTTTGTGGTGGCCGCAACTCCACTACCGATGAAGTCCGCAGCGGCTGACCGGAAAGTGTAGGTGCGCAAGCTAGCAGATGCCACACAGATTAGTACTAAGCGCACACACCACACTTTGGGCGAGATTCTGCATATGAAAAAACCCAAACGCACAAGACCATTGTAACCACGACCATGGTACAATAAAAGAAGGTATCGCTACTTGATCAAATAAGCAACTTGTGCGCTGCTCGTGTGGATGAAAGAGATAGATGAGAGAGAGAGCAGAAAATATAAATGCCTGTAGTTTTGTTGTTGTTACACACGAAGGAAAAAACGAAAATTGTGCCGAACACACACGATCTATCGCTACGACTTTCGCATTCATACTGAAAATAAATAAGAAACCAAACGCTGGCAGAGAAACGAGCAGTGGCGGTACCTTGTTTTATTGTACCATGACCACGACTAAAACGATTTAAGGCTGCAATCGCTAGAATAAGTGTATCGATTGAGCAAAATAAAAAAATATTTTCCCAAGGAGGTTAATTTTCACAGGGTATACAAATAAAGAACATGAACAAGAACAAGCGTAAAAGTGGAGAGTTGCCATTTCAGATTTTAGGTACTATTAAAGAAAAGAAAAAAAAAAAAAAAAGATGTTATCTTCGGTGTAACCGAAGCTCAAGTACCCGCCAGATCTTGGTTTAGTCTCGAAAAAGTAAGTTTGTATGGGGGCTGTACCTAAAAATGGGCGTGGCGCTTTCATTTTCATACTTGAGTTAGTCGTTGGAAAGAAAAGCTTAATATTTTTGAAACTAACCGAATAAATTGCGAAGAAACAAACAGACAAACATGGCTGGATCGATTCGCCTTGTCGAGCTGATCAAGAATATATATAAGCGTTATGGGGTCTATGACGTCTTCTTAAATGCGTTACAAAATTTCAGAAAAACTGAATATATCCTCCACTCTATGTGTGGCGGGTATAAAAATTACTTACATTACAAATTGCACATTTCTCTCTTTCGCGGTTAATTTAGTAGACTCTACATTGACCACACCGCACGAAACTTAAAGACTTCCGTTGAATGCGTTTAATAATGGACAATACGCAATTACTGATAGAAATGGGAAATTCAAAAACTTCAAAGAAACATAACAACAGTATCATTCCCGTACACAAAGATCAGCTTCTTAGCACCTTCCTGCACCATGTCTCCGCAATTCTTGTCTTCTGCTACCTTTTAAGCCATTGGGTGCATAGCTTCGATTTGTCGTGTTTCATGTTCGCAACTTTGGTCATTTTTATTAAACATTTGTACACAATACATTTGTATTTTTGATTCATCTTTGTGTGTGCTTAAACTTAGTTTTAATATCCGTCATATATGTATAGTGTGAAAGGGTATTATCAGATTGTCGGAAATTTTATATATAAATTATATATACTATATATAGTACATATATTTTTGATCAGCCCAATCAAACCTTGTATAGTAGACTTGAAAACATAATAACCGAAAAAAATGATGTCTGTTTGACTTAGCGATTTACCGCCCATTATCGGATCCGTCTGTCCTGGCTCGATGTTTCTACAGCTCGACTAATTTTAAGTTAGAGTTAAAAATTTGTTGTCCTAAATTGTTATATCCTATTCCCAAAGGGAAAAAGGGTAATATTTTTTACCAGCATTGAAGAGGGAGTGGAACTAGAAATGTTTGTTTGTCCGTACGTCCGTCTGTCTGTCTGTCCGTCCGTCATGCTGTCAGCCGTATGAAAACGATTATCATGGAGACTTTAAAAAATAGAGCTACCAGATTTGAAATTTAGAGTTTGAAATTTAAGCACTTGCAAATGATTTTTCTCTAGCCCCATTTTAAGGGGTACCCCCATTCAAGTCTACCCCAAAATTTTGAGTTTTTTTATAAAAACTACTTTGGTCTTATGCTAAAAATTCTAAATTTAGTATTAATTATGACTATGATAGCCCCAATGAAATAGACCAATATGGTTGATCCAAAATCAATATTTAAGGTATAGCCCCCATTTTTTTAGTTTTAGTATTAAAATCCAATACAATGAGGTATGGTACTGATATAGGACTTAACTTAAGGTACATACAGATTGGGTACAGGGTATCTTGCAGTTGAACATACTCGATTTTAGCGTTTTTCTTGTTCAACACTATACCTGAAGGATAGAAGTGTATATTAACTTTGTGCAAAACTGTATGCAGAATAATGCATTCTTTATATATTTTTGACCAGCATTGAAATAGGGTGTCGATCTAACTATGCCTATTTGCCTTTCTGTCCGACTATCCATCCGTCTGTCTGACTGATTGTCCGTCTGTCTGTCGTATGAAACTTATTATATCGGAGAATTTATGTTAGAACTTGTACATCAATTACGACTATTTTTTTCAGATGGCACCCTCTCCATACACAGTACGAATGTATCGTGTAACCTTTGTTTCCTTATAACTTTGATTAATAACTGGGAGAAGCTCATTGGGCTAATCGTTGGAACATTAAAATAAACAGCTCAAAATCTGCACACTGCACGTTCACGCTGAAAAGAGGCTTTTGCCCTGCAATCCAACTCAACAATGTAAATATCCCTCAAGTTAACTTCGTCAAATATTTGGGAATGGTATTAGATAAACGGCTAACTTGGCGCAACCACATATCTATGATAACTGGAACTTGTCGAGCGAAACTGAAAAAACTGGAACTGCTTTTACGCCCAGCCAGTAAGCTACGGCTTAGCAATAAGCTACTTATCTATAAAATGGTTATTATGCCATCGGGATACAACTGTGGGGCACTGCCTCAAAAACCCATATTGAGCGTGTACAAAGAATGCAAAATAAGACTTTACGATATATCTGTAATGCCCCCGTGGTTTGTCCATAACACGGTCATTAGCAACGACTTAGATGTGCCATCAGTCTTTGATGAAATAAATCGACACAGCTCCAGATACAACGATCGTCTACGTGATCACATTAACCCATTGGCTTCGGCTCTCGCTGTCAACACATGCAGAAGGCGCCTTTAGAGACTCCCCTCAGGAGGTCTACCTACGCGGCAATAGACTCCAATAGTAACATAACTTATTATACTTAAAGCTAATACTTTAACGTCTTGTCACGTTTTTTAGATTTCATAAATATGTTTAAAGTTTCTTCAGTAAAATGCTCATCATAAATAAATAATTAAAATTTTCTTTATGCATTTGTTTTTTTTATTTATAGTGTATTTTTTGTTTGTCTTTTTAAAATGCATTATAAACGTTCTAGCAAAATGTTAATACCTTCAGTATTTTCATTTTGTCAGAATGTTTGTAACGGATTAAAGGAGACATCTTAGACCCTATCTAATATATAAAATTCTCTTGTCACAGTGTTTGTAACAAAACTCCTGCTTGACCGATTGTTTTAAAATTTTGTGTGCATATTCATAAGGTCTTTTCTTGAGCGCAGGAGTTTCTTCGTTAGATGTGGGGAAGAATATTCCCAAATAAAAAGATATTAGAGCCGGAGTTCCACAGGGAAGTTTTCTAGGACCAATCCTTTACACACTCTATACAGCCGACTTGCCGATTATAGAGGAAGACAAATTGCTGGTCGCTACGTATGCTGACGACACGGTTTTCTTGGCTTCCGACGTTTTCCCACAGGTTGCTTCTGGAATCCTTCAAAGGCAACTTGACATCTTCTCTACTTGGCTCAAGAGGAACATTGTAGTGAACCCTGAGAAGTCCATTCAAATGACTTTTTCTTTAAGAAGGGGTGACTGTCCCCAAGTTCATCTCGACGGAGCCATTATTAAACTTATTGCTTCAAGTATGGTAGAAACTTTTGTTATGGTAGTCCATGTGTACAGTTTAGATTTTATAAGGATCAGGTAACTACATATATATTGAATATAAATTAGGTTGCTATATCATTTTGTTTATACACAACGTCAACTCAAATTTCCGAGTTTTGTTTGCCCGGTTTCAAAACTTCGGTTCCACCGAAGTTAACTTTTTTCCACATTTATATGGAATTTTTATTCTTTTATCATTGTTAAGAAACGTTCTTTACAAGTTTTTCCAATTAAATAGCAATGATGAAGGCCTCTTAAAATACAACTAAGTTTAAGTTTTTGTAAGACAACTTTTTGGTTAGTTAGACTAGAAACACATGTATTTCGCATATATTGATCTCAATAATATCTCCCAATATGGCTCAGATCAAACGTCATATGAAAACATACACAAACTTAAACTTATTTAAAAATGAATTGTAGAAATAAATTGATACAAGATATTTTACGATAATTTGGTGAATCTAAGCTTCAAGAGTGGTGTTTATTTCTCTTTTTGTCTCCGACAGACTTTGCTATATCGGCGCATCTTTCAATGATGATCAAGCATTGAAAGATGCTCCGTTTTCTTTGATTGGCGTGGTGTGGTTTACTCTGAGTTTCTCCCGGATGGTCAAAAAGTTATTAAGGATATACTATTTATCCGATTTGAGGCTTCTACGCAATAGCATCCGTAGAAAACGGCTGAAATCTCATTTTACCATGATTTTACAGGAGTTCAAAGCCAAAAACTCGTGCAACCACCGTATTCGCCTGATTTGTCTCCCTGTAACTTTTTCCTGTTCCCAAAACTAAAATTGCCTCTTCGGGCAAGGCGTTTTGAGTCAATCCATGCCTTCAAGCAAAATTCGCCGAAGCAGCTGAAGGCCATACCTCCGGCGGCCTATTAACGGACCATGAAAGATTGTGTCGTTCGCTAAAATCGCTATATCGGCTCAAAAGGAGCTACAATGTTTTCATTTTTTTTTTATTTTTCTCATTTATAAATTTAGCACGACTACTAATCTAGCCATGTGCGTCCGTCTGACTGTCTGTCTGTCTGTAGTTCCACGAATAATTTGATCAGATAAAGATATTGAGATGAAATTCAAAACTTAAGCTTTTCTCAGTCCTAAGCAGTTAAAGTGTTAAAACCAAAGTACGACGCTCATTCAAATTTTTTTTTTTTTTTAATCAAAAATGGTTTATTTATAAAGCGATTCGTGTCAAATTCGGTAAAAACAACCCATATTTATAGAAGGACCGATGGTTGAGGTGGGTCCATTATACTATATAGCCCTCATTCAAATCTACCTCCATTTTTTGAGTTTTTATATGAAAAATGACAAATTGATTCTAATATCAACACATGTTTAGAAAAGAACCCATGGTTGAGGTGGGATCACTATAACATCACTATAAGCTTTACTATATACAAATTTTCCTCTAATTTTTGAGATTTGTGTATTTATGAAGTGATTTATTTCAAACTAGCGTGTACCCGCGGCTTTGCTCGCGTTTCTTTGCTTCTATTTGGTCGCTAAACATAAACTGTTCAAAAAATTTGGGTTCAAGTTTTGGAAATCCTCTTAACACGAGTAACCATCATTCAAATGCGCCCAGTTTCAAATCTCTACGTCTACTCAATCCAAAGATATGACTTTTTTTTCATGGGTTCCATTAGGCCCCGGGTCAAAATTTTCTTAAATCCCGTCTAAGTGCTCACCTGTAATAAAAAATAAAAAAAATTGGTCAAATAATCTATTTTGGGTCCACATATGGGTCCCAGGTCCAAATTTCGAAAATCCATTGAACACCTTGAACGCCAAAAATGTTTTTTAACCATCTTTCAAATGAGCCCTTAAGCATACATTGGGATATAGGGACAGAAAATGTGTTTTTGCTATGAGTAACCTAAATTGCATTTGCAAATACTTTTAACAAACATAAAAAGTGCACCAATTTCGGGTACTGAATGTTTCTTAACAAAATTCAAGCATTACCAGTTTTATTGTTATAGCTACTGTTTTTTTTTTTTTTTTTTGTTCGTTAAAATTTTTTGCAGCTGAAATAATTTTTAATACTTTTCATTTTTCTTCGTTTATTTTCCCGCTCTTGTCGCATGCCGCTGTTTAACATTTTGCGCAATTTAAAAAAAAAAAAAAAGAAGAAGAAGAAAAAAATATATACAACGGCAAAATACTTTGTCTAGCGTGGAAACATGTTCTTTAGAAAAGGAACATTGCCCAGAGTGCTGCAACAATGGCCCAAAATGCAACCGGAACAAAAATTGAGCTAGAAGTAAAACTAGAACAATGAACAAAAAATAAATAATGCACAAATCTTAATTTTTTTTTTTTTTTATTTTTTTCTTAAAGGTATTTGCGCATTATTATTGCAATTTTATCTCTGTTTGCGTTTCATTATGTCAAAATCAGTTCGGTCGGAAAGTCATCAGGCTAGCCAAGTAGTCAATATAATCTTGAACCAATCGATGATGTCGCAAGACTACGAGGGAAGTTGAAAAAGTTTTAAAATGAAAAAAGAGTTCTTATTCACTTCAATATCAAAACGGAGCTAGATTGTATTCTGGAGTAATTCTGGTTCTACAACAATAAAGTATCAATCAAAACGATGTTGAAGTTGTTTCAAGTTTAAACTAGATACTTTTATTATATCTTCTACACTTTTTTTTTCTGAAGGCCAAACACTTTTGTGTCCAACCTCGTATTATCAGTGTGCAAAGAAAAAAAAAAAGTGAAGCAAAAGAAAGTGATATAAGTTCTTGTTACCCTTGTGCTGTGGGTTTATCTCAGGGACACCTTTTGCTGCATTGTTTAATGCTGCTCTGGTAAACATCTGCAGCGCCGGCTCTAAATCGTTTCATCATACTGTGATTCCTTGCTGTGCGCTTAAGCAGCCGCATATCGTAGATACTTTTAAAACACATTGCATTTGCTTGTATGTCTTCTGTTTGTCTACTGAATACTTTGAAATAACTAAAAAATCATTAACTCTTACCATCTTAGTGCGTCTATCGTTTATGCAATAGTATGAAGATATACAAATTTTTCAAGACGTTACTTTTAAATTTTTAAACGAAGAATAACGCTAGTAATATCTTTGTTTTAGACAATTTTTTGGTAGTTCCATTTTTTTCTTTAGCTAATAAATGAGTTCAAAGTTTTCTGTTGTCCATCGGTTGTTCAATAAAATATTATATAAGGTTGTCAAATATCTCCCTTCCGCTTTTTTGCTCTTTATTCAATGCTTTATTTTATTATTTTTTTCTTATTTTGCATTCTTTGTACACGCTCAATATGGGTATTCGAGGCAGTGCTCCACAGTTGTATCCCATATCTCCACGATGCACAGTGGTCCGACAGCCGGACAAAAGTCCATTCTTAGAACAATTTTAAAATCAAAATTTTATTATGCACATGCTTTCTTGAGTATTCAAGATAGAATTTTTAAACTATGATGCATTTTAAAAATATTTAACTGCAAGTTATTGAATTTAAAAATAGAATTGTGGGCAGCACATACTTCATGTAAATGTTATATTTTTCTGTCTGAAACTAATTAATAGTATTTAATTATTTACCAAATAGTTTAAAAAATAGAGAATTACATTTTTTATGGAAAAATATATTAATTATCTTTAACTGTGCTAAAAAAATCCTTATTTTAACATGAAAAATGCAAAATTTTTGCAAAACATAGGTTTCACAGATTATTAGTTTAGGCGGTCCACACCGGTCCACTTGAAATCAACATGAATGTTGTAGGTACGTATCTGAACTTTGAAATAAAACTGTAATTGGATGCGCAAACTTGCGCAATTTAAAATAAAACTAGTTTAAAAAAAAACACATTGTTTTTCGAGAATTCGAGAATTTTTTAGGAATTCGGCCGCCATATTGGATCTGCCATTTTGAATTTTGTAAAATTTAAGTCAGATTTGTTATCAGAGGCCCCAAAAACCCCTAGATACCAAGTTTGATTGAAATTCAAGAAATTTTTGGAAAATCAGCCGCCATATTGGATCTTCCATTTTGAATTTTTAAAAGATGGAAAACGAAGGTCAGATTCGTAATCAGCGACATCAAAAACCCGTGAGTGTACGTTTTCAGCCTAATTCGATGAGTTTCTGACTTTTTGTCCGCCCTTTCCATCAGTCCGGACCACTGTGCGATGGCATAATAACCATTTTATAGATAAGCAACTTATTGCTTAGCCGTAGTTTACTGGCTGGACGTAAAAGCCAGTTCAGTTTTTTCAGTTTCGCTCGACAAGTTCCAGTTATCATAGATATGTGGTTGCGCCAAGTTAGCCGTTTATCTAATACCATTCCCAAATATTTGACGAAGTTAACTTGAGGGATATTTACATTGTTGAGTGTGATTGCAGGGCAAAAGTTTCTTTTCAGCGTAAACGTGCAGTGTGCAGATTTTGAGCTGTTTATTTTAATGTTCCAACGATTAGCCCGCAGTGTAAACTGGAAAGTGGTTTATGTTAGATTTTATGAGAATTGCAGCTCCACCAGTACTTCTATCGTCTGGATGATATATTTCAAAGCTTATCATTTTATAGTAGGATCTGGAAGTAAAATGAATTTCGCTGATTAGCATCACATTAATACCATGTGTTTGGATGAACACCTCAAGTTCATTGGCATGGTGCACAAGACCATCAGCATTCCAGACTCCTATACGTAGATTCATTTTTTCGGCACCAGGGCAGAAAGAATGCACATAAACTGCATTTGCATGTTCATCAATTTAGCGAGCATATTATTTGTTTGACTCTGCAACTCAGTGAACTTATCAAACTTTTTGGAGAAAAAGTGATACATTTCGTCCACACCATAAACAGTATTACTTGGATATGATGCGTTTTCTTGTTGTTGTGAAGAACGTAGCCGGTGTTGTTGCAATGCAGGGAATTCACTGGCCACATAGGCATCAGAATGAGAGGAACTTTTTTGCTGGTATGATTCTTGTATGATGTGCAGTAATATGTTTGTTTGGTTGTGGAGTTTTTGATACACGCTTCTCCATTAAGTGTTTATATACGGCACATCCCTTGTAATTGGCCATATGCTCATCATTGCACAGCGCACATTTTGCCGGAGATGTTGCTGGTTTATCACACTTTCCCGTTTCATGTTTTTTACCACATTTTATACATCTATATTGCTTTTTGCAGTAGTTCTGCGTATGACCATACTCCTGGCATCTATGGCATTGCGGAAGGTCCACACGACGGCGAGTAGGTTCAACCTTCACAATCTGCTGACAAAACTTTTTATTTCATAGATTTCCTTATTATTTGAACATGGCTCAAGTTCTACGAAAAACATGTCCATTAAAACTCCATTTTTCGGTTTTTCGGATTGTGCAAATTTCGCACAGTATGGCCTAGACCAGCAAGCTGGTCTATTATTTCTTCTGATTGTGTGGAAGAGCTTAGACCCCTGATTACCACTCGGTAAGCACGCTCTTGTTTTAACTGGTAAGAATGAAAAGGTATGTTTTCCTTTTCGAAATATTGAACAATGTATCGATATGCATTCACTGTTGTAGCCATTATTCTTACAGTGCTGGGTCCATTAATCTTAATGGTGAAAGTTTCAGTAGGAGTCACCGAGTTAAGGGAAATACGGAGACCAGTAACATTTATTATACCATCTACAAAAATTGGTGGTGGTTTAGGAGTTTTCGGACAAATTGGATGGGCAACAGTTGCACCTCCAGCATCGTTGTCTTCATTAGAAAGACTAGCAAAATCCTCCATAGTATTATGCTAATCCTGTTCGCTAAGAATACCAAACGAATTTTATGCGCCATTGTAAGAAGTTATATTTTGATGGTCAGCTTTCTTAGCAGGATTCGGAGCAGGATCCATTATGACTTACCGCTTCAGTATAGTTTTATTGGCACGCTGTTCAGGGCTTTGTTAGCTGATGATGAAGAAAACCATTCACATGACAAATCCTTTAGTGAGTCAGTAGAGTCACTATTCCGTAATCCACATGGTGGTTGTTCACCCAATTTCGATGGCACCGGGACGGAGCCTTCCTTTAGAGCCTTCCTTGGGTCTTTGTATGGCGATGATTTAATATCCTTTTTTGCGGTAATCCCCTTCCGGGAGGATGCCCGGGTAAGCATAAAATTGATACATAATTATTTATTGGTTCTTGTTCTTTGCGATATTAGAAAATATACCACCGAAACAATTTTTTATACCCGTTACACAAAGTGTATATATATTCAGTTTGTCCGAAAGTTTGCAACGCATTGAAGGAGACGTCGGAGACCCCATAAAATATATGTATTATTGATCAGCTCGATGAGACGAATCGATTTAGCCATGTCCGTCTGTCTGTCTGTCCGTCTGTCTGTTGCGATGAGTGTTACTCGGAAAGTTTTAAAGATATTGACCTGAAATTTGAAACTTAAGCTTTTTGTGCTCCTAGTTAGTTTGTATGTCAGAATCAAGGTGCCACGCTCATTTTTAGATATAGCCCCCATACAAACTTACCACTTTTTTTCGACTTTTTGTATGAAAATAGTTATTATTTATGAATGCTTTTACTACAATGTAGGGTAAAAATACTTCTATAGCATCCAATATCAAAAGAATGTTGCCACGCCCATTTTCAGATATAGCCCCCATACAAACTTACCACTTTTTTCGATTTTTTGTATGAAAATACGTATTATTTATGAATATATATAATCCAAATAGGGTAAGAACACTTTTTTATGTCATCCAATGTCAAATCTAAGGAGCCACGCCCATTTTTATGTATAGCCTCCATACAAACTTACCGTCCATTTTCGAGTTTTTATATGAAAACATTTATTATTTCTGAATGAATTCATTTAAATTTGGTAAAATCAATTCCCAAGAGAACACTTTCGATATGGTAAGGATCGGGCAAATATAACATAAAGCCTCCATACAAATTTGACCGAATTCATCGTGAAATTTAATCTAAGCACCTGGTGAACATATAAACTATCAAAAGTGTTGTGTAACGGGTACTTCAGCTTCGGTTCCACCGAAGTTAACGTTTTTTCCTTGTTTTTTTTTAGTTTTACTTTTTAAATTGTTTATATTTATTATTTTTGTAGAGCTTTGAAGCTGACACTTTTTCCAAGATCACTCTCAATGCTTTATAAAAAGTGTTACAGTGATCGGATTTAGTTCAAATATGCGCCGTTTTGTTCGATAATCTGTATCCGTCTAGACGGCAACTTCATAATACCCGCCTTGTAGAACCCCAAAATAGCGCAAATTACGGCGTTAGTGAACTCCATGTTTACACGTCTATAACTTTTGAACGCAGTATCCAAACTATATATATATTATATAGGGTATACATTGGATTAGAAATGTTTACTCATCTGGAGTGTATACATTCATAAAAAATTTAGTATTTAAATAGAAGCGTCACTTTGATTTTAACACTAGGGTTGAGAAAAGCTTAATTTTCGAATTTCTCGTCAATATCTTTAAAAGTAAGCGAATGAAACACATAAATACAGACAGTCGGGCATGGCTACATCGACTCGTCTCGCCGTGCTGATCAAGAATATATATACTTTATAGGGTCTATGATGTCTCCTTTAATGCGTCACTATGTGTGGCGGGTATAAAAATTCATTGGACTACGTCATATTGAATCCGCCATTTTGAATTTCTATAAAATTTTTTTAAGTATCGCCAATGTCATTAATAATTTTATCGGACTAATATTTAATTTATTCATTTATTTATTTAATTTATCAATTTTAACTTAACTAAGCCAACACGATGATATAGTACATAATATAATTAAGAGTGTGTGCTACAAAATTAACTTACAAAGTTACGAAAAGAGAGGAAACGGGCCAGGCATGAGCACTGGTTTTTAAGACAGGGCATGCGACAAGTCAAACTAATGTTACCAAAACATTGGTTAAGCTGAACAGAACCCAGCTAAAGATCATGATAGGGCTTCTAAGGAGCCACTGTAGTCTTAGAAAAGACCTGCATGTAATGGGTGTAGCAAGGTCTCCTGAGTGCAGATTCTGTGGTAGTATGGAGGAGACACTCATCCATTTTCAATCAGTATGTGAAGCTACAGCCAGATGTCAATGTAATGAGGGTATATACTAACCACAGAGCAGGTTAGGAAAACCGAACCTATAAAAATGATTAGATTCAAACAAAGACTAGGTTTAGAAACAGAAATCTAATCAGTAAGAGCTTACAATCTTCCTCTCGAGGTAGCAGTATACTTGCCCACTTAAGCAATAACTAAATAAAAAAATAAGTGATAATATGTAAAATATAAATAATTACAACCTACATTTAAATTATTTCTAGTTTAATACTAGTGTAAAGAAAGTGCATAAAAGTTAAAAGAATAATTTAAAGTTATGGGAGCTCTGCATTAAGGACATCTTTTTTTAAATAAAGTTTAAAGAAGAATTGAAAGTGAAAGGAAATTTAATATAGGTAGAGCATAGAGAAAGTAGTGAGTCTTGACATGTATAATTAGTAACACATTGCGGCAACCTAATAGGTACATAGTTACGTGAGAGGGAACATGGAACGACAACGATTGAAGCAGCTAGGGGGAGTCAAAAAAACCCTCTATAATTTTATGAAGAAATACGGCCAAGAGCTTTAACAGGTTAAATGCCAGGGCGGGAATATCGATAAGTTTTAAACGATCGGTGTATGACGAAAGATTAACTCCAGTTCACCAAATAGCAAAAATGATTTTACGCAGGCTTTAAACGATCTTGGTGAGTGGCATAGTGTGGACACCAAACACAAAATGCAAACTCATAAATTGGACGCAAGAGTGAAGTGTAAAGAAGTTTTTTGACGTATGGATTATCAAACTATTTAGCCAGCGCTTAATAACGCCAAGGGAAGCTTATATTTAACGCCAAGGGAAGCTTATATTTGTTTATTACAGTAGCAATACGATCATTATACCTTAATATAGGATCCATAAGAAGACTCAAATCTCAAAAACGAAACTTTCTCAGGATGACTTGGTATTGGGGCTATATGTTCTAGTGGACTGATGCTTATAATATCAGAAGAGTATATATAGAAGGACTTTTGAAATGTTTTTACCCCATTTGGAGTAAATATAGACATAATCACTAGTTATTTTCATACAAAAAATAGAAAATGGGCGGAAAATTATTTGGGGAATATTCCTACAAAATGGGCGTGATATCTTGGCTTTGACATAGGATGACATAAGAAATGAATACATTCATAATTACTAGCTATCTTCTATATATATAAAACTAGCAGGTACCCGCAACTTTGCTCTCGTTTTTTTTGCTTCTCTTTGGTGGCTAAATATAAATTGTTCAAAAAATTTGGGTTCAAATTTTGGAAATCCCCTAAACTAACTTTCTTTCATTCAAATGCGCCCAGTTACAAGTCTCTATGTCTATTCAATCTAAATGTATGACTTTTTTTCAAGGCTTTCATTAGGCCCCGGTTCAAGATTTTCTAAAATCCGGTCTAAGTGCTCACCAGTAAAAAAAAAAATAAATTGGTCAAAAAATCTATATTGGGTTCACATATGGGTCCCAGGTCGAAATTCCGGAAATCCCTTGAACACCTTAAACGCCAAAAATGTTTTTTAACAATCTTTTAAATGAGCCCTGTTTTAAATCTCTACGTCTATTCATTCCAAAGATATGGCTTTTCCAGCAAAATGCCATCAAAACAACTGAAATTGAACAAAACACAGCAGATGCGAAACGGAAAAGTGCTGAAAGAGATGCCGAAAAGACCGTACATCGTAATAGCACACGCCGGGTATCTGCTTGTTTTTATACAAAAAAAAACATAAGTTTGTATGGGGGGCTATGCCTTAAAATAGGCGTGGCGCTTTCATTTTAACACTTGACTGCTTAGGACTGAGAAAAGTTTCGAGTTTCATGTTAATATCGTATGACACTGACGGACATGGCTAGATCGACTCGTTTCGTCGTGCTGATCAAGAATATATATACTACTGTGGGCAAAAAGTAAGGTGATTTTTTAATTTAAACATCGCGGTCTTTACATTTTGGGCTAGTGCTTTTTTTATTGAGTTGGCAGGACTGTTAATAACATCTGGGCCAAATTTCATGTCTTATGTTTACCAAACGACCAAGAGAGCTTTTTTTTGATTTTAACACTTTATAATTTAAGTGAGCAGAGATTTTAAATGGAATAAAAGCTGCAGAAACGTTGAAAATCAAAATCAACAACATATGATTTGTATAAATTGTTCAAAGAAGGTTGAGAACGTATTGAAGACGAAGAGCGCCCTGGTCCACCATCGACCTCAACGGACGATGCTCACATCCAAAAAGTAAAAGAATTAGTGCTTGCACACCGTCGATTAACTATAAGAGACATTGCTGATGAAATTGGCGTATCGAAAGATGTTTTCGGCCTCAAACGTGTCACGACTCGGTTGGTACCAAAAATGATGAATTTTCTTGAATATTCTGCACTGATTCTTCGTGATTTTTCGCCAGAAATGCAACCAACGTTCCGCAACCACCGTATTCGCCTGATTTGGCTCCGTGTGACTTCTGGCTATTCCCAAAACTCAAGAGACCACTCCGGGGAACGCGTTTCGAGTCGATTGAGGAGATAAAAGCTGAATCGAAAAGGCGCTGATGGCTATACCGGAAAGGGACTATTTGGCATGTTTTATACCTGTTACACATAGTGTAAACAGGTACATTCAGTTTGTCGGAAAGTGTGTAACGCATTAACGGAGGCATTATAGACCCTATAAAGTATATATATTCTTGATCACCTCGACGAATCGATTTAGTCATGTCCGTCTGACTGTCTGTCCGTCCGTCCTTTGTTGCTGCACGATTTATTCGCTCAGTTTTAAAGATATTTAGCTGAAATTTTAAACTTAAGCTTTTCTAGATCCTGAGTATTTTCTATTTAAAAATCAATGCGCCACGCCCACTTTTAGGTATAGCCCCCTACAAACGTGCAACATTTTGTCAAGTTCTTATAAGAAATACAATTTTTTTTATAGAGTTATTGGATTAAAATATTGTAAAAATGCTTCTTATATCTAGCCAAATCTTTAGTTTAAAATTGGTTCAGATCGTGACGCGAATTTCTAAATTTTTAAAAATGTTTTACTTGTTTAGTATTTTAAGATAAAATTTAATACAAATGCTGCACACGAAGATCTTTTTATGTCAAATGATGTGTGACAGGTACATCAGCTTCATTCCAACCGAAGTTCTTTCTTCTTGTTTTTAAATTGTTTGACAAAACGAGTCTACCTGGAAACATTTTTATTACCACAAATAATTCAATATGCTTAATCAAATTTGAAAGCGTTGAATAATTCGAATATCTTTGCGGTTCTTACATTTCTGTTTACTTTATTTTTGCTTTTGTACTCACTATTACGACTAAATAATAATTTTGATGACTTCTTTATAGACTGCAGACTTAAAAAGAATCTCAGGTGTTTCAACAACTACTCAAATCGGTTGCTTAACTAAGTGCTTAACTTTCTATGTGGTTCGAGAAAAATGAAAAAACAATGTACAAAAAGGAGCTTAATAACACCATTTATTGGCGTAGTCGGGGCTTACCATTGTAGATAATAACGCAAAACTTTTCTACTATAAATTTTATTTTTCTTCCTTGTACACAATAATAAAAAAAAACTTTGACATTGCACTATGGACAAAAATAAACCTTAATATTTAAATAGTTGAAAAAATATCAACATTTTTAAATGCTCTTCTCGCAGTACTACCATCATTGCTATTGTTAGTGTTGGCAAAAAGGGCGATCTTTGAGTCGCAGCCGCTGTGATAAAATCGCCGTTCGCAAGCAATCAGCGATTACTGAACAGGTTCACTGTTCGTGAAGAGTGATACACAAACCGTTTCGCTACACCAACACAACAAACCGACTTTGTTTTAATTCAAAAAAAAAAAACAAGAAAAAACGTTAACTTCGATGGAACCGAAGCTTAAATACCCGTCACACGAATCTTTGAATAGTTTATGTGTGATCATCAGTGGCTTAAGTTCATTTATAAATATATATTCGAAAATAATTACTTTTTCATACATTTGTTCGAAAATAACAATAAGTTTTTATGGGGACTATGGCTAAAAATGGGCGTGGCACCTTGGTTTTGTTATCGGATGTCATTAGAAGTGCTTTTACCCAAATTTGAGTGAATATTCTTATAAATAATACCTTTTTTTATACAAAAATTCGAAAATGGGCGGCAAGTTTGTATGGGGGCTATAGCTAAAAATGGGCGTGGCAGATTGGATTTGACATTGGATGACATTAGAAGTATTTTTACCCAACTTGGAGTGACTACATTCATAAATAAAAGCTATTTTCATAAGTTTGTATGGGGGGCTATACCTTAAAATGGGCGTGGCACTTTAATTTTAACACTTGAACTGCTTAGGACTGAGAAAAGCTTAAGTTACGAGTTTCGAGTCAATATCTTTAAAACTGAGCGATTGAAACGCATACATACAGACGGACAGACAGACGGAAATGGCTAGATCGACTCGTCTCGTCGAGCTGATCAAGAATATATATACTTTATAGGGTCTAATATGTCTCCTTTAATGCGTTACAAACTTTCTGACAAAATGATAATACCCTCCACACTGTGTGTGACGGGTATAAAAGTTTAGCAGAAAACATTTTACATTCTTCTGTTTGTTTTATGCTTTCAGTGATTTGCACGTTTTGACGAATCAAGTGACTGTGACGGCACCAATCGCGGTCAAATGAACAGTTTCAGTATTCGCGATGAGCGATACACAAAAACGCCGATAACTGAACATGTTCACTAAGGAACAAGAAAATCGTAAATCACTTCTTTCAGTCGCAGTGCGACATATGCTATTTTTCACTGTGAAAAAATCACCGAAAGTGATTTCTTTGCCAATTATATTATTGCAGGGCCTGAATGACCAGTTACCGACGTTGGAATCCATGATTTGATGAAGATTTAACAAATAGAACGGATTACTTTGATATTCTGACAGATAATTTGACCCTAAGTGCCGATACTCTTGGAATAAGCGGCCAATTCTGATTCAACCAACATATTGATCCCAAGTGCAAGGCAGGGATTTAGATGTCCCCGTTCATCTGGAACGGTCGCTAACTAATGCAACATCCAGTACTATCACCAGATGTTGTTTTCATTCAAACACATAATGAGAAAACAGAGGCGTTTAAAAACTTGCAAAAACTTGCGCAGTCGTTACCGCTGCTCAAACTTACGCTCTTGTTAAAAAAGAAGTCACAGTAAATAAAAAAGGAAAAAGGCGAAAATCATTAGATTACGAAGTAATTCTTTATTTAACAAAAGCGTAAGTTTAGGGAAGGTTTCGTTTTTAAATTAAGAAACTTGCTGATTAACTTTAATTTTATATCTGTTGACTGTCGCGACTGCAGTTTTTTCAAACTTTGAAAAACAGGCCTTAAAATCGCTTTCCGATATGACTCGATGACTTTCGTGCGTGTTCGGAAAAAAATATCGAGCGTGTATCGTTCGTCCATGTCTAGGGATGCGTCGATCCAAGTGCATAAACGATACAGATCGACAATTTTTACAAAAACTGAGTACATTTAGTATCGATGCATTTCTGCGATTAAGAAAAATACTCATCTATAAAAAAAATGCACCATTTTTGGTACCAATCGAGTAGTGACACGTTTGAGGCCCAAAACATCTTTCAAAATGGTATTAATTGATCCTTGTGATACGCCAATTTCATCAGCAATGTCTATTATAGTTAATCGAAGGTGAGCAAGCACCGTCCGTTGAGGTCGATGGTCGACCAGGGCGCTCTTCGTCTTCAACACGTTCTCAATCTTCTTTGAACAATTTATACCAATCATATGTTGTTGTTTTTGTAGAGCTCGGTCCCGTAAGCCTTCCTCAACATTTTTATTCCATTTATTCCATTCAGAAAAAAATTTGATGACACTTCTCTGCTCAATTAAATCAGACATTGTAAAAATCGAAAAATGCACTCTTGGTGTATATTACTCTTAATGACATTGACATGAAATTTGGCCCAGTTTTGCTAATAAGATGGGACCTAGTGTTTTCGAATGGAATTTTCGTGCTGAACACGAATCTGAGTTCAAATTTTCCATCACGTTAGGTTTTCTAGAAAAAGGGGTTGAAAACCCTAAAAATACGTTTTGGCCATTTTTAAAATTTTTAGAGCAGAACCCTGACGTGCTATGATCTCCGTACTGATTCGTAATTGAAGGTTGAACTTTGCTCTTTAAAATAAGCCCTAACCCAAATTGTTCGCATGCACCGATAGAGTAGGGGTGCACTTATGTTTAGGGATGGGTTGGAAAAAATGAACTTATCTACACCCAAAGTTAAGAAATACTAAAAGAAGCAGTGTTCCTAGGGGTATTCAATGTCGCTGATTACAAACCTGCAGTCATATTTCAAAAATTCTAAATGGCGGATCAATGGCGTCTTCAAAAACCCCCCCGAGTATCAAGTTTCAAGTAAATCTGATAAATTTTTAACATTTTGGTCCGCCATATTGGATCCGCCATTTTGAATTCTGACTGAAGATTTGTAATCAACGACATTGAATACCCATAGGAACACGGCTTCTTCTAGTATTTCTTAACTTTGGGTGTAGATAAGTTACTATGTTCATTTTTTCCAACCCCCTAAACATAAGTGCACCCCTACTCTAAGGGTGCATGCGAACAATTTGGGTTAGGGCTTATTTTAAAGAGCAAAGTTCAACCTTCAATTACGGATCAATACGGAGATCATAGCACGTCAGGGTTCTGCTCTATGATTTTTAAAAATGCCCAAAAACGCTATTTTTAGAGTTTTCAACCCCCTTTTTTCGAAAACCTGACGTGATGGAAAATTTTTGAAAATTCCCTTCGGAAACACTAGGTCTCATTTTATACGCATCCGAAAAATGGAAATTTTGCAGGGTTGTGTTACTAACAGTCCTGCCAATTTAAGAAAAAAGAACTCGCCCGAAATGTGAAGCCGGCGAAGTTTAGATTTAAAATTCTCTTTTTTGTCCACAGTAGTGAATTACATTTGATTAAGAATTATTAAGCACGACATTATTATAAGTTTCAATGTTCTTTGTAACATTCCGTTTTTATGCCCGCCACACGTAGTGTCAAAGGTATTATCAGTTAGTCGGAAAGTTTGTTACGCATTAAAGAAGGGATCGGAGACCCCATAAAGTATAGCTACTATTGATCAGATCGACGAGACAAATCGATTTAGCCGCGTCTGTCTGTCTGTCCTTTCGTCTGTCTGTTGCAATGCATTTTTCCCGGAAAGTTTTAGAGATATTGTCCTTAAATTTGAAACTTAAATTTGTATGTCAGAAACATGGTGCCACGACCATTTTATTGTAAAGTCCCTATACAAACTTACCGCGCATTTTCGAACTTTTTTATGAAAATAGGTATTATATATGAGTGTACTCAAACCAAATTGGGTCAAAACATAATACAATATATGTATGTATATCATCCTATTTGCACATCACCGATATGATACGGATTGGGCCTCAATAACATATAGCCTTATACAAACTTACCTCTTATGTTCTGATATTAAAAAAAGTTTGTTTTATCTGCATTTTTAGCTAAAAATTTGATATGAATATTGTGTCTAAACTTGGGTTGTGCTGGACCATTGATCCCCACCCATTCCATCTCGAAGTTTTAGCTAAGCCAGAGATGATCACTCATAAACTTTAGAGATTCGTGTAACGGGTATTTAAGCTTCGGTTCAACCGAAAGCGATGCCCTCCGGTATCAACGCACCCCTATCCATGTCTGTGATGTTCAGTGATATTACACGAAAAACAAAACACAGCACGCCAGAAAAATTTAAGTTTTTTTTGAATTCGGTAGATTTTAAATTCATACACTACGCGGCACAAATATTTTGACAAAACTGTTTTTAACTTTCGATGCAGGCAGTGCAGACTACCGTTAAGTAACGGTGCGAAAATGATGAATAAAACAAAAATTCTAATAATAGCTCTCTGCATGTCAAATTTTTCGCTGTTTACCTTTTGCATTCTCTTTCTGCTGATAAGAATGCATGCAAACATCGAATTTAAGCGCGGCATAACTATTTTGACGAAATCATTTTGCAAATGTGATTTCACTTTTGAGCACGTTTCAACCAAAAGTCTTTTGAATTTAAATTTAATAAATATTTAAGCTCGTGAAAAAATAAAAATTTATTAAAACATATAATAAACCATGGGTAAAACGGCTGAGTTAAGTTTGGAGGTCAGATCGGCAATGGTAGCTAAGTTTCACGCTGGAAAAAAATAGTGGACATTGCCAAAGAGTACCACGTGTCTCGACAAACGGCGCACTACCAAATAAATAAGGGAAAAAATACAACTCGTTGAAACACTTAAAGAGATCAGGCCCGAAACGGAAGACTACCCTGGATGATGACCGAGTCCTGCTACGGGAATTTAAAAAAAAACGTATTGCTGAAGCCTCAAGAGCAGCCAATTTACTCAATTTGACAGCCAAAACGTCAATCAGCGAGAGGACAGTCAGACGGCGCTTAAAAGAAGTAGAGTTCGGCACATTTGTAGCCAAGGACGTGCCTTTCATTTCAAAGGTTAACAAGCTAAAAAGGTTAGCCTTCGCAAAGGAGCATATACACAAACCAAAGGAGTTCTGGAGAAGCGTTTTGTGGACCGATGAGAGCTCCTTTAAGTATAATTCATCAAAAAAAAAATATTTGTAAAGCTGCCCATCGAGCAAAGACGAAAGAGACGACCCGTTTGTCAAAAAGTGAGCCATGATGGAGGTTCTGTGATGTTCTGGGGATGTGTGGCATATAATAGGCTGGGGGATTTCATTCCCATCACTGGTTCGATGAACCAAGGCCAATACCTGACCACCCTTAATGAAAATGCCTTTCCTTCCGGAGATCGGCTCATCGGGCAGTCGTTTATTCTTCAGCAGGACAACGCCCCATGCCATAAAGCCCAGATGATAACCAACTTTTTGAAGGATCTGGATATTCCAACGCTAAACTGGCCCCCCAAAGTCGAAATCTAAATATCATAGAAAACGTCTGGAGTCTTTTGAAGCGCAAAAGAACAGTAGCGTTAAACAAAACCAGAGAAGAAACGATTTCTGAGCTCTCTTCCTTATGGGAAGAGATACCTCCAGAAATCCTTCAAAATTTAGTGGATATTGACATATTCTATTTTAATTTAAGGTTTGTTTAGAGAAACTATCTTCAAATAGACCAAAATTTCAAGACCACATTTGCTTTATTGCCTAAAAAAAAAACTCGTCTTGTAGATAACCTGTACTCAGTTTATATGATTCGCTGTTTTTCTGATTTGTTTGGAGCCTACATTTTATTATGGCTTGTGTTGTGTTCACATGAGACTTGGTTTTCCATATTTCTCATCCAAAAAGTAAAACGTTTTGGGTATGTTTGTATGTAGAATATATTTAATAATAGTTCCAAAACATGCATAAAATGATTGATACACATGCTTGTGTACCAGCCAGTACGAGCTTGATTACGAGTCTCTGCTCATTGTCAGAGATTTTATATTAATTGATCTACACATTTTTAAAGACTATATGACCAATTCATTTAAACATATTTCATGCAAATAGACGGACATAAATCCATCGAAATTACTTTTAATTTATCTTGAGAATAGTTATAAGTCTTAATAATAAACAATTTAGAGTAGTTTATCTCAAAAAGTCGACACTAACTTGATTTTCGTATTAACGAGTATTAATATTGTTCTTAACATATTTCACTTTCAGATACATTTTGTGCCGAAAAAAATTAAAAAGAAATCATGATGATGTATTTAAAAAAGTATGACTTCATTTAAACTAAAAAAAAAATTATAGAAGTTTTAACTAATAAATGTTTATAATTAGGTGAAATAAAAACAAGAAAAAAGACAACTTCGGTTGGACCCAAGCTTATACTATACACCTGTTACACATTTGACGTTGATACACCTTCGTGTGCAGCATTTGAACCCATTCGCTTTATAAAAACATTTTTTTTTATAAGAACTTGACAAAATGTTGTACTTTTGTATGGGAGCTATACCTAAAAGTGGGTGCGGTACATTGATTTTAACATAGAAAGTACACAGGACCTAGAAAAGCTTAAATTGAAAATTTCGGCCCAATATCTTTAAAACTGAGCGAATAAATCTCGCAGCAACAAACAGACAGACGGACAAATAGACGGACGGACATGGCTAAATCGATTCGTCTCGTCGAGATGATCAAGAATATATATACTTTATAGGGTCTACGATGCCTCCTTTAATGCGTTACAAACGTTCCGACCAACTGAATATACCTGTTTCACAGTATGTGTAACAGGTATAAAAAATTAGATTCACAATAAAAATTCTGTGTTTCCCTTGTTTAAAAACGGTTCACATTTAACAAAATTCTGACATGTGGCCTATTATGATATTTCACAAGTTCGGTTGAGAAGGCTGTCACACGGTAGATTCGTTGAGACGCATCCAAAGACTTGATGGAATGGGAATTAAGCCCATTATGGTATTATCATTTTTTCGGAAACTTTGTAACGCATTAAAGGAGGTATCCTCGACCTCGATTAGACAAATCGGTCTTACAATGTCCAACTGTATGTTCTATTCGATCATTTTAAAAGATTTTAAGCTGAAATTTGGAATTTAAGTTTTTCTCCCTAACGACTAAATCAAGTATGTCTCGCCCACTTTAATTTGCAGTCCCATATAAATTTTCCATTAATTGAGGTATTTACTTGATATAAGGAAAAAAACATTTTTTATGTCATCCTTTGTAAACAATACAGAATTGATAAGGATCGAGCCATTATATACGTTGGCCCCCATACAAATCCATTGTTCATTTTCGAGGTTTTATATGAAAACTAGCAATTATTTGCAAAGATTCATCAAATTTTGGTATATGGTACCACGCCCAACGCCCTTTTTCCAGTGGATTGTACTTTTCTCGGTTTAGTAACATGTGTACCAAATTCCATCCAATTTTTAAATAGTCGGTCAAATCGTTTTGGAGGAGTATTGTTACAAACACTGTGACACGATAATTTTATATATTCGATAGTTATTATTTGTTAATGTGTTTCCAGATTGGATAAAAGTAAGTTTAATGTCATGTTTGCATTACAGATTTGATTTGGATTGGGTCATTTTAGTATATAGCCCACATACAAACTTATTTATTTTATTAATAACAAGAAAGAACGCTGAAGTCGAGTATGCTCGACTGCAAGATACCCTGTACCCAATCTATATGTACCTTAAGTTAGGTTCTATTTGACTACCATACATCATTGAATTTAATTTTCATAGAAAAACTTGAAAAATCGGGTATATCTTTGATTGGGCTTATGCCTAAAATTTTGTTGGGCCTACCCATATTGGTCTATTTCATTGGGACTATCATAGACATAATTTATACTAAATTTAAATTTCCAAGAATAAAAAATTGTAAAAACCCAAAATTTTGGGGTAAATTTGTATGGTGGCTATACCTAAAATTTGGTTGGTCCTACCCATATTATGATATTTTATTGGAACTATCATAGACATAATTTATACTAAATTTAAATTTTCTAGAATAAAAAAATTGTAAAAACCCAAAATTTTGGGGTAAATTTGTATGGTGGCTATACCTAAAATTTGGTTGGTCCTACCCATATTATGATATTTTATTGGGACTATCATAGACATAATTTATACTAAATTTAAATTTTCTAGAATAAAAAAATTGTAAAAACCCAAAATTTTGGGGTAAATTTGTATGGGGGCTATACCTAAAATTTTGTTGGTCCTATCCATATTGGGATATTTTATTGGGACTATCATAGACATAATTTTGACTAAATTTGAACTTCCTAGAATACAAAACAATGACGTTTTTATGCAAAACCCAAAATTTTGGGGTACATTTGTAGGGGGTACCCCTTAAAATGGATCTAGAGAAAAACCGTTTGTAAGTGCACACTTGACGGCCTAGGAGAGTCTAAGTTTCAATTTTGAAAGCTCTACCTCTTATAGTCTCCGAAATAATCGTTTTCATACGGCAGACAGCATGAGAGACGGACGGACGGACAGACAGACAAAGCTAGTTCGACTCCCCTTCCAATGCTGATCAAGAATATATATACTTTATAGGGTCTATCTTGCCTCCTTCTGTCTGTTACATACATTCGCACAAACTTAATATACCCTTTTACCCTTTGGGTACAGGGTATAAAAGCTTGTTATTTTCTATATTTTTAGCTTAAAAATTGAAACATACATACATACATACATATAAGCATAGGCTGCTTCGAGCCAATAACCCCTACACTCCCCGTTCCTGAAATTTTACATATACCATTGTTGATTATAGAAGAACTATTGGAAGTTAAATGTGACGGGTACTCAATCTTCGGTTCGAAAACTGAATTTTTGTTTGTTTTGATAGTTGGTTAGGATTTAGTGGCTTTATTCCACATTTTTAATATGGTGGACCAAAACTGGCGAAAAGTTTAAAAATGTTGAAAATTCCTTGAATTTTATATCACCAGGGTTTTTGGGGTCGTTGAATTCAAATCTGATAACAAAATTTTGAAATTTAAAATGACGGATCTAATCGAGTCCACCTAAATCACTGCACTCGTGGGTTTTTTTTAGGGTCTCTGATTTTAATTTGAAACTCAAAAATCTTCAGGGTATAAAAGAAACGTAATGCGAATTATTCGCTGGTTCCTTTGCTTAACTTCAACTTAACATACTGCAAAATAACATAACAGAACATTAAATAACAGCGCATTCTCTTTCTCGAGTAGAGTAACTGTTAACATTTAAGAGTGTAAAGCTCAAATATTGTATTACTCTGTTAACGTCGTACTCTGCTAACCGTAATTACTGTTGACTTATTTTCAAAGCGTTTTACATTTTTTGTGAAATGCGCGCCATTTTGTTTAGCTTCTGTAATGATTTTGCGAAAATATCCAAAAACTTTTTTGCACATATGACTTATTTTTTCTTTGTTGTAGTCTGTATATAACTCGGTATAAACATTTCATGTCATTTTTACATTGTACTCTGTATGCATTATTTAGAGTTTATAGCGCCATTTCTGATTTTGCAGTTGATTTTCATTCAAGGCAAATGTGCTAAAAATAACATTTTACTTTCTTTGAATTATTTATATTATGTGAAGAATCTTTTCACATGTTTAAGTGTTCACATGGATGTGCGTAATAAAATAATATTAAAATGTAACTATGCATGTACTCCATACACATTTCTACGTATTTTCTCCTGTTATGCTCATTGCCGGAAGGTGCTATACTTTTGGGTTTCGGTTAATAGCGAAATGCTTCTACAAACAGAAAATTCGAATAAACAAACAATTCGAGGAAAAGTGTTAAGTATTTCAACAAACACAATGACGATCATACACATATGTATGTATGCATGTATGATATGTTTGTATCTGCACACGTGTGTATTTATTTGCGATGGTTTGGCATGGGCGAATGTGTCAAGTGCAGCGGACGGACAGAAATACTTGAGGGAAATGAATAAATTCATTTTGGTTTCGATACAATCTTCGTTTTTTTTGTCCTTAACTCGGTTTTAGGTAAATTGTTACGAATATATAGTATAGTACATAAACTAGAAAACTCGCTTACGTTAATGTAAAAATAATTAAATGTTTAACAATGTTTTTGCACAACACTTTTAATACTCTGCAAAAATTAAAAAAAATAAAAAATAAAAAAAAAACAAGAAAAAATAGCTTAGATAGAACTTGGTGATGGGATGGGTGGGGGTCTGATACAACTCCAGGTTAGATTTAATATAAGTATCAAATTTTAAGCAAAAAATCAAGATATAACAATAATTTTCTTGGAAATATCAGACAAGGAGGCGAAAGTTTCTATAGGGCTATAATAGCCCGATCCGTGCCATATCGGTGGTGTGTACGTAGGATGGTATTAGATGTGTTTTTATACAATTTGAAGTGAATACATTCATAAATAATACCTATTTTTATACAAAAATACGAAAATGGGCGTAAGTTTGTATAGGGGCCTTACCTAAAAATGGGCGTGGCACCTTGGATTTGACATTGGATGGCATAAGAAGTATTTTTACCTAACTTGAAGTGTAAACATTAATAAATAATACCTATTTTCATATAAAAATTCGATTATGAGCGTAAGTTTGTATAGGGGCTATACCTAAAAATGGGCGTGGCACCTTGGTTTCGACATTGGATGACATGAGAATCGCATTGAATTTTTTTGTGACCTTGTAACTGTATTTTTGCATTTATATCAACGCGTTAGTTTTAGTTTTTGCGATACGCAATACTCTTCTTTGAAAATTGAGTTATGTCTAAAAAAGGGCGTAGCAATTTGGTTTTAACACTGCTTAGGTTTGAATGTCAAATCAATATCTTTAAAACTGAGCTCAGGTATCATGTAACTACAGACAGTCTGACGAACGGACAGACCAAAAGACGGACATGTCTAGATCGATTCGTCTCTCAAGAATTTATAATTTATACTTTATAGGGTCAATGATGTCTTCTTTAACATGTTGATGTTGGTTTAAATAAGGACTTTTATAAAATTAGAGTCTTATACACATTTTCTATCGATAAAAATCACATGTCGACACGGAAAATAATTCAAGTATCGGACTAGAAATAATCTTATAGATTTATCATCTCTGAATACACCGTGCGGTGAGCGGGCGGTCAAGAATACTACCACAGCAGGCTCAGCTTGACGTAAGAGTCGTCTAAAGAGCGAATCCTCGATGTGAGGTTGGTCGGTGGAGTGGTTTACAACGACGTAAAATAATAGAACCCGTGAGACACACACAGAACAAAGTGTGCCAAATGCAAGATGGCTAGTATGAACAAAAATACTCCAGGTGGCAGACACAGATGTGATAATCCACCCGTGGATAATTCCGGGGAAGGGGCAAGGATTATGGAGGCCCCAGCTACCATTAAAGCATATAAAAAAGGCGATCACCGAAAACGATACAAGGATCACGACATACGTATGTGCACCTGGAACGTAGAAGAACTTACTACCACTCTTAACAACTTCAGAGCAGACATCACTGCTATCCAGGAAATGCGATGGACTGGCCATGGTTGCATAAACTTAGCAACGTGTGACATCTACTACAGTGGTCATGAGAGGCAACACATATTCGGATGTGGCTTCGTGGTTGGTAGTAAACTACGCAGACTCGTCGCCAGGTTTACAGCTGTAGATGAACGTCTCGCCTCGATACGCATCAGAGCTAAATTTTTCAACATTAGCCTTATATGTGTACACGCCCCGACAAATGTTAAAGATGAGATGGAGAAAGACGAATTCTATCAGCGATTAGAAAGCCTCTACTATATATTGGGTACAGTGCATCTTGCAGTCGAGCTTACTCGACTTCAGCGTTCTTTCTTGTTTTGAACTAGATGAGATAGAACTCCTGAATTTGGTTAAATTGAAGCTTGTTCCCTCCGTTACAAGAGCTGGGTCGAGAAAGCCCATAATCAATAGCGAATTTTGATGTAGCAAAGGTCTTATATAAGTTTTTTTTTTCAATATCCATGAATTTTTCCATGAATATTTTGAATTTTTAACACATACTAGCTACATCACCTTATATTATATTATCATTATCAGGACTGTCACTCAAAATCACTCTAGCAAGACATGAGAGATTTGAAGCCAACCAAAAAAAATTTTGAGTGACATCCTTATATTTCATTTTTGTATATTTTTTACACCAATAAACAATAAATTTTGTGAAGGGAGAGAGAGATGTCTCAAGTTTATTTAAGATCACAATTTATTCTTGTAAGTATTAAAGATAATCATTATACACATTTATTTTCGCATCATACAAACAATTTAACTTTATAAAAAGTGCATGAATATGTTTCGTAAATTTATGTTCCACAAATGATTTATTTTTGAACAGTTTTCTACGCTTCATGAAAGAAATGACAGTTTTGTCAAAGAAATATTTTAAATAATTAAAATAATTATTTTTCTCATTCAAACTTCTTTTTGTTTTCTAATTTTAAAATTTGAATTTGTTATTGTCGTGAACATCATTTAAATTTTGATATTTTATTACCCGTAAAATATAGTGTGAAGAGTATTATCATTTTTGTCAGAAAGTTTGTAACGCATTAAAGGCGACCTCTTAGACCCTACAAAGCATATATATCTAGCCATGTCCGTCTGTATGTGTATTTGTTGCGAGGTGATTCATTACCTTTGTTTTAAAGATATTCTGATGAAACTTAAAACTTAAGCTTTTCTCTACAACGTCCTTTTTGATCACATTATTGTGGGTAAACTTGGGTTGTTTCGGATCATTGACTCCCACTCATCCATTCTCAAGATTTTACAACGTCCTTTTTGATCACATTATTGTGGGTAAACTTGGGTTGTTTCGGATCATTGACTCCCACTCATCCATTCTCAAGATTTTACCATGCCGAATTATTCTATATAAAAAATGTTGTCCAAAAAATAAAAAAGGATTGGTCCACCCTTATCACTTTGGGCTATGACAAAATTTTTACGTCCTATTCTCAGACCTACTCAATTTACACTAAAAATTTTATAAGAATCAGTCAAGACGTTTCGGAGGAGTCTTGTTACAAACACTGTGACACGAGAATTTTTTTATATTAGAAGAAAGACTAGATCATTAGGACTAAACTTGAGTTGTATCGGACCATTGACTTCCTCCCATCCCTTCTCCAAATCTAACCTAAGTCACTGACAGATTATGCATTTATATATGTAAGCGGTGTTTTCGAAAATTCGATTTATTATATCGGTTTAATTTTACAGATCGACCACATTTAACATTTCAATTCTTTAAACATAATGTCTACCTGAATCATGAACGATTTATATTAAGAGTGATCACCAAATCTCGTTACTTTCTTTTTAAGGAAAAACCATATTGTTCTGCTGTATTTTACATGCCAAACATGGTAGAGTCTGGCACGCAGGGGTACTGTACAAGATGAAGTTGTGGCTGACACCTTACTATCAGCTCTTGCGGTTAATCCCTTCAGTTAATCTTGACAACGTAACAATTTCATCTTGCGAATATGCCAAATATCGTGGGTTAACTTTATTAGTTTATTAAGAGAATATTTTGTTGAAAAAATTTATAGATTGTCCACTAAGGACAGATTTTAAATGAAGAATATATACATATATAGAAAACAAGCAAAAACGTTAACTTCGGTAGCACCGAAGCTCAAATACCCGCCACACGAGCTTTAATCATTTTCTTGAAAAATAAAATGAAATTATGTACAGCTGTGTTCATGAAAATAGTAATAGGACTGAGCTCTAAATGTTGGACAACAGAATTAAGTGATAAACACAATTTTTTATACCTAAATGAAACAAAAATTAAGATTAGCATATTTTCTTATTAATTTAGATGTTTTCTTGTTACAAACTTAGAAACATGAAAACTTCTGGGCTTAAGAATAAAAAATTCACAAAACTTAGTCGATCACGAAAACAGTTGTGGGTACTAAAATATGAAAAAAAAATATTTAATATTGGAATAACTTCAAATTATATGCTTTACATATTTTGTTTGGCCTAATACTTTGTTGTGTATCCATTATTTTTTATAACGCCTTGGCATCTGCGTGGCATGGAATCAACGAGGTCCTGGCACCGCTTCAGAGGAATTTGGTGCCACGCCTCCTGAACTACTTGACTCAGCTGAGCTTTGTATAATGGCTATGCAGTTGCCACATCTCTTAACATCGCCCCAAAGGTTTTCGATCGGATTTAGATTCGGGGATCTAAATCCGCCATGGCATGACGTCGATCCTCTTCGGACGCAAACCAATCTTTACCATTCTTGTCCATGATACCATTTATCACCTGGATTGGACCAACACCTGCATATGTAAAAAAAGCCCATTCCATAATTCTTCTTTAATTTGTTTTACTGAAGCTAACGGATTAATCTCTCAAGTAACACTACCGAAGTGTCACTCGCCGATTTTTTCATACTTGGTATACTCATTCTATATCGAAAAACATTAGACACGTTTTTTTTTATATTAGCTTAAAAATGTTTTAAGGGGTAGAAACCATCCCAGTAAAGTTTTCAATTCAATTCAAAATGAGAATACTATTAAACATTAATGCAGAAACATTTATCGGTTTAAATTTGATTTTCTACACAAGAATTTTATTTTCATTATCAATTAAATTAATTGAAAGAATTGAAAAAATTACTAGGCATTCTTTTAGTTTTAGTATTCGAAATTTTGACCAAAAAGTATGTACGTAAGTACGTATTGAAAACTTTACAGGGGTGGTTTCTACCCCTTAAAACATTTTTAAGCTAATATAATATACAATTAAAATTCCACCGAAAATTACGGAACTTTTTCGCTATTCTCTTCTTTTGGTTGAAGTTTTGTGCAGAGCAGCACTACTATTTTCATGAACACAACTGTGAGTGTGTATGTGATCTATATGTTATAGTGGCCCGATCCTTGTAATATTGGTAGCATATTCATAGGATAACATTAGAAGTGATTTTACCCAGATTGCAGTGAATATATGCATAAAGAACTATTTTCATACAAAATCTGAAAAATGGACGCTAGGTTTGTGTGGGGTCCATATCAAAAAATGGGCGTGTTACCTTTTTTTTTTTGATATTGGATGCCATTAGAAGTGTTTTTTATCCAATTTTTTGTAAATACATTCATAAATAATAAATATTTTCATACAAAAAAAAATGTAAAAACAAGGAAAAAACGTTAACTTCGGTGGAACCGAAGCTGAAATACCCGTTACACAACACTTTTAATAGTTTATATGTTCACCAGGTGCTTAGATTAAATTTCACAATGAATTTGGTCAAATTTGTATGGAGGCTTTATGTTATATTTGCCCGATTCTTACCATATCGAAAGTGTTCACTTAGGTGGACATTGAAATTGATTTTACCAAATTTAATTGAATTCATTCAGAAATAATAAATGTTTTCATATAAAAACTCGAAAATGGGCGGTAAGTTTGTATGGAGGCCATTCATAAAAAATGGGCGTGGCGCCTTAGATTTGACATTGGATGACATAAAAAATTTGGATTAAATATATTCAGAAATAATAAGTATTTTCATTCAAAAAATCGAAAAAAAGTGGTAAGTTTGTATGGGGACTATATCTGAAAATGGGCGTGGCAAAATTCTTTTGATATTGGATGCCATTAGAAGTATTTTTACCCTACATTGTAGTAAAAGCATTCATAAATAATAACTATTTTCATACAAAAAGTCGAAAAAGTGGTAAGTTTGTATGGGGGCTAAATCTAAAAATGGGCGTGGCACCTTGGTTCTGACATACAAACTAACTAGGAGCACAAAAAGCTTAAGTTTCAAATTTCAGGTCAATATCTTTAAAACTTTCCGAGTAACACTCATCGCAACAGACAGACAGACAGACAGACGGACATGGCTAAATCGATTCGTCTCGTCGAGCTGATCAATAATATATATACTTTATGGGGTCTCCGATGTCTCCCTCAATGCGTTGCAAACTTTCGAACAAACTGAATATACCCGTTTACACTTTGTGAAACGGGTATAAAAAGTGGTAAGTTTCTATGGAGGATATATCTAAAAATGGGCGTGGCACCCTTCTTCTGATATTGGATGTCATTAGAAGTGTTTTTACCCAATTTGTAGTAAATACATTCATAAATAATAAATATTTTCATACAAAAAAATCGGAAAAAAGGTTAGCTTGTATGGCACCTTGGTTTTGACATACAAACTGCCTAGGAGCACAAAAAGCTTTTGTTTAAAATTTTAGGTCAATATCTTTGAAACATTCCGAGAAAAACGCATTGCAACAGACAGACGGACATGGCTAAATCGATTCGTTTCGTCGAGCTGATCAATAATATATATACACTTTATGTGTCTCCGATGCCCTTCTTTAATGCGTTACAAACTTTCCGAAAAACTGTGGCGGGTATAAAAAAGAAAACTTTGAAAATTCATGTGACTAACATTTAAGCTTCGGTTCTACCTATTTGAATAATATTACACTCACCTCAACAATTTGATCATTCCAACCAGCTTTATTTTATAAAATTCATTGAAAATTTGTTTGTACATACGATAAATTCCTGCAAGGCTCTGATAAATGTATTTGTCAATGTGTGTGTGTGTTGTGGACACTTGAGTACAAATATGAAAGAAAACAATCTCTGTCCTATACAAACAGAATTGAAGTTTAAACAACAAAATTTCATTCAATTTAAGTCAAAATAGAATCCCTGAAGGCGTTTGAAATAAATTTTATTTGCAATCGCATTTAAAACAATTACAAATATTCAAGGAAAAGGACAAATATTTGTCATTGCTCTGCATTTGTGGCGTCTTTCCATCGTGTCAACGCGATTATTTTGATCAATTAGACAAAATCAATACAATTAGCAAATAAATAAAAAAAAAAAAGAAAAGAAAGAATACATAACAAATAAAATTTACGCACGGACAACGATAGTTGTCAATCGAAACATCGATGCTGGTACGTGCATGTTACACGAGTACGTTTACGGCAAAACGAATCCGGATCTGTATACGGATACAGAACGAATGAATTTGAATCGAGTTGAATTGATTTGATTTTAGATTTCAGTTAAGTTCAAGTGCGGCGAATGTAGCCTCCAGGGAGGCGTTGCATAGTGGATGCGATGATGACGTCATCGGCAATTCAACGGCTGGATTTGTGTGTTTGTTTGGGCAAGAACGAATTGTTTCACAGCAGGTGCACTTGTTTTTTTTACCTTTGGGGGCATTTGATAGTCTACAAATGAAATTAGTTGCACAGAGTTGAGTTACTTTGTCCGAGGCCACTTCAACTGTTACAGATGCACAGTGACCGTGAAGATGCAAATTGTGTTTTGGCTATTTTCACGTCAAGGCAGAAGGAACATTCGTATTGAAATTTCGAATGCACTAATTTGTCTGTTTTTGAAAATAGAAGTAAGAAACGCTAAAAAGTAGACGTATCTCTTTTATAAGATATCTGTGCGTTTCAAGTTTTGGAAAGTACATTTAATTTATATCATACTTGTTTTCCACATACATAAGATTTAGACAAGTCTTATCTTAGTACCATTCTTTATTGGTATTGACTGTATTGGATTTTCATTAAAAAACTCAAAAGAGGAATAGGGGCTATACCTACAGATTTTTTTGGGATATTTTATTGGGACTATCATAGGCAAAGTTTTTACCAAATTTGAAGTTTCTAGAAAGAGAAACAAGGAAGTTTTTATGCAAAAACCCAAAGATTTTGTGTAGATATGTGTTTCTAGAAAAAGAAACAAGGAAGTTTTTATGCAAAAACCCAAAGATTTTGTGTAGATATGTAGAGGGGGCTAACTCTTAGAATGGGACTGCTCAGGAGAGTCTAAGTATCAAATCTCAAATCTGATATAGTTTCCGAGATAATCGATTTCATACGGCAGACAACATGACAGATGGATGGACTGAGAGACGGACATAGATAGATTGACTCTACTATCAATGCTGTTGAAGAATATACTATATACTTTATAGGATCTATCAAGCCTTACTCACAAACTTAATATACCCTTTTACCTATTGGCTATAGGGTATAGAAATATCACTGCTACAACTTAAAATCTACAAATTTTTATCAGAGCTTGCAAATAACAGTTGACATTTTCTCGTTATCCAAAAATAAGTGTTTTAATACCCGTCACGCATAGTGTAAAGGGTATTGTCAGTTTTTCGGAAAGTTTGTAACGCATTAAAAGAGGCATCGGAGACCCCATATAGTATATAAATAATAGATCATATCCGAGTGTCCCTCCATCCGTCCGTCTGCCTGTTGCAATGCTTTTTCTAGGAAAAATATTGACCTGAAATTTTAAAATTGAGCTTTTTTTGATCCTAGGCTCTTTGTATGTCAGAACCAAGGTGTCACGCCCATATTTAGATATGGCCCCCATAGAAACTTACCACTTTTATTCAATTTTTTGTATGAAAATAGTTATTACTTTTGAACGTATTTACTACAGATTCGTTAAATTCATCTAAAGGCATCCAATATCAAAAGCAAGTTGCCACTCCCATTTTTAGGTATAGCCCCCATACGAACCTAGCGCCCATTTTTGAGTTTTTGGGTAAAATTACTGACAAGGAAACTCACTTACAATTTTTTTCAAGAAAATGATTTTTTATATGCATTTTTAGGTTTAAATTTTGCATACGTCTTATTTGAGCCCCAACATAAGTTGTCCCAACCTTACCCCTAATCAACATCACTGATGATCGTACATAAACGAATCAAAGTTTCGTGTGGCGGGTATTTGAGCTTCGGTGGTACCGGAGTTAATTTTTTTTTTGGTTTACTAACACTTTGAGCAAAGAGTCAAATGATCCGTTCACATCGGTTCCTTGGAAATATAGTTTGTGCTCAACAAGCAACCTTTTCTTTTTTGTTATCTTTTGTTCTGGTTATTCCTGGACCGTTTCGTTGAGTGAAATGAAGCAAAAAGTCTTTTGCGCAATGTAACTTGCCATCCTGAATTGAGTGTTGAAGGATGATTTTTATTTTTTGTGCAAAAAAATTCAAATGATATGTAACAGGTATAAGCTTCGGTCCGACCGAAGTTAACTTTTTTTCTTGTTTTAATTTAATTTAACTTAATTTTTTAGTTTTTACTTTTTTCTTTTTATATGGAAATTTTGCAGAATTTGTTAATTTAAAAGTGTAATCAAATACTGTCCGTCAAAAAAAGCGATTTATAGTCTAAGGTCACACATTTTTCAGCGAAACGAGCCACGAGAAAAAAAAATAAAAACCGTTTGCGTTGAGCCTTTGAGTCTTTTGCTCATTTGTTGAGTTTAATTGTGTGAAGGTCAATCATAAATCTCTCTATACGCTGCTCATTAAAAGACCGTCACACGAATAGCTCAACTCAAAGCGGTCAACAGAAAAAAAGAAACGAAAAGAAACGAACAGAAACGAAATCTGCTTTCAAAGAAATCTGCTTTTAAAATATAAAACTCAAAACTTAGTGGATGTGTTTTCGGTGTCACGACTGATAACTTAGCTAAACTACAAGCTACTAGGTACTACTTAAGTTTTTTTGAACCAACACATTAGGTTGTATCAGAGCATTTAAAATATTGATAGCTCAAATAGCTCGATAAGCACCGAAACAACCCTACCGATATTTTTCATACTAATAATCGGAAAAAAACGGTAAGTTTATATGGGGGGCTTTACCTTAAAATGGGCTTAGAATCATTTTCATACTTGATTTATTAGTTAGAGAAAAAAGCTTAAGTTCTGAATTTCAGCTTAATATCTTTTAAACTGACCCAATAAACTGCGATCGATTCGTCTCGTCGAGCTGATCAAGAATATTTATATTTTATAGGGGCTACGATAACTCCTTTAATCGTTACAAACATTCAGATAAACTGAATATGCCCTTTACACTATGTGTAGCGGGTATATAAATACAGGGCAGATCAAAGCATCGATTGAGAGTAAAATTTATTTTTTTTTTTAACAGACTACGTGCAGAACTGGAAAGGCGTGGAGGAGATTGAGATGATGGGTAGCAGAAACGAGGACCGTGGTTTTTACTAAAAAATCAAACATATGATCGATGGTTATAAGCAAGGAGCTCCGTTCTGCAAGGATGAACAAGGAAACATGGTAACAGATGTCCAGGAATCACTATGGCTATGGAGCAGCCATTTCGCTACCCTACTTGGGGGCGATGACGGGAACAATTCCGCTGGAGGAGATGATGAATATCTGGGTCCTCCGACCGTTGATGGGATTCCTGTGGAGCCACCAGAATATAACGAGGTCTTAGAAGTCATACAAAGGCTTAAAAATAACAAAGCGGCAGGCGCAAACGACTTACCAGCTGAGTTAATTAAGACCGGCGGTGACGGGTGCCTGATGACTGGAACATAAGCGCAAACTATCGCGGAATAAGTCTCCTCTCTATCGCATACAATATACTATCTGGCGTAATATGCAATAGACTGAAACCGTACGTAGGACGTATAGTTGGACAGTATCAGTGCGGTTTTAGACCAAAGAAGTCAACCATCGACTCCATATATACGCTGCGAAAGATCCTGGAAAAACCCAAAGAGAAGCAAATCGACACACACCACCTATTCGTCGACTTCAAAGCCGGTTTCGACACGCTAATCAGATCAAAGTTTTTCAAAGCATTGACTGATCTCTTCAAAAATTGTCCGCCTCTGTATGATGACGCTGGAAAACACCCAAAGCGTTGTCAGGATCGGTAAAGATCTCTCCGACCCTTTGACATTAAGAGAGGCTTCAGGTAGGGTGACGCGTTGTCGAGCGACGTTTTCAACCTCCTGTTGGAGTACATTCTAAGCAATGCCCAAAGGTCGACCGGAAGAGCAATATTTTCTACAAAGAAACTATGCTGCTCGCATATGCCGACGAGATAGACATAATCGGCAAAAATGTTCGAGCGGTCACCGGAGAGTTCTCAGACATCGAAAAACAATGTCGTCCTATGGGCCTGACGGTCAACGAGAACAACACGAAGAACTTGGAATCCACTCGCAGGCAATTGGCACGACGCAGACGGTCTTTGAGTACAGGAACTTCATCTATTTCGGCTCAGATGTAAACAACGACAACAGCATCAGTCAGGAGATTAAACGAAGAATCACTCTTGCTAACCGTAGCTATTTTGGTCTCGGTAAGCAGATGCGAAGTTGAGTGCTGTCCAGAAAAACAAAGATTAAACTCTGCAAGACGCTGATAATGCCGTCCCTAATGTATGGCTCTGAAGCATGGGTCATGACTAAATCGGATAAGTCGGCATTGGGCGTATTTGAGAGGAAGATACTTCGGAATATCTTTGGTCCAGTTAGAGTGAAAAATGACATCCGTATGCGCACGAACGATGCGCTGTACGAGCTATATGCCGACATCGACATAGTCAGGAACATCCAATACAAAAGGCTGTCCTGGGCTGGTCATCTGTGTCGGACGTGAATCAAATCGGAGGGGCGCGGCAGAGTGGACGTCCACCGCTGCGTTGGGAGGACGAGGTCCTAGATGACATCCGCAGGATCGCTATCCCTAACTGGTATTATCAGGCACTGACCGCTAGTGTCAAAACTTAATCGGATGTAGTGCAACCTATATGTACGTACAGTAATTAATGGTACTAAATCAGACATAGCTTAAATTATTTAAGCATTATCGACTATAGCGGCCTGATCTGATCGAATTTCAAAGAGCATCAGTTTTAAAGTTCAGTGCCATTAAATAAAATTTTCAGCACGACAGACAGTCAGGCTAAGGGTATGAACAAGTTGACTTTGAACTCAATTTGAGACTAAACTGAATATTTGTTTGATTTCATTTAATGATGTTGATTTGATTTTCTTTTTTTTTTTTTTTTGAGCTCTCCACAGATTACATATTAACATATGTAATTCATTTAGTTTCAAAGTTTGTAACACAAAACAAAAATATGCTTTGAGTTACGCAAAATCAAAGATTCAATACCCGTTAACCAAAATCTCGAACAGCTTACAATACCAAATAGGAAAGACTAAGCTCTCGTTGGAAGTTGCGCTAGCTTTACCTTAAAATAACCCATTTTCGATTACTTAAATAGATAATACAATCGATAAGAGATACGTATCATTTCATATTTAAATGCTTCGGAAGGAATAGTACATATTCACAGTAGAAATTTATAACAATTTTTATTTATCGGTTCGATTGTTTGATTAATCGTAACTCGGTTGTTTTGTACTACAGCGAACGCATATGCCTATCAGAAAAGCAGGTCGAAAGTCCCATATAAAAATTTTGATTGAACCGAATTTTTCTTTACATTTGTTCTCTCTGAAGCGGCTTAAAACAAAATACTCTTTGTGTGAAGAGTATTTAAGTTATAATTTCAGTAAAATTTTTTTTTTTGACATTTTTTTCTTTGCTTTTTTGGCAAGATTTTTGTAAATATTTTTATTATTTTTTTCTTTCATACTTTGTGTTATATTTCTCTCTCTCTCGCACTTTTATTTGCTTTTCTACAATTTGGATGCCTTGCTTATGGTTCTATATTAGAATTCCCACTGATGTGAATAACGATTACTGTTGCTGTTAAATGTTTGTTTTTGCCGTTGCTAGACTTAGGATGCGAAAGTCTTTCTGGGGATTACTGCCGTTTGACCTTTTTGTTGTTTCTGTTCGTGCGTTACCGTTATTGCTGTTTAGCTGTAAAATTGTTTTTTTGCGGGTTAGCCGTGTTTATGTTGTAGTACATCGCTTTTGAAATCAGTTTCATGACCGTAACCATATGACGCACGAAAGCTTTTAAGTTGTAAAAAAAACACACACACACACACAACCATTAGACAAAAAAATACAAAATATGAATTTATTAATTAAATAGAAAAAATATATATTTAAACTCTTTTTATACTCGCCACACAAAGTGTGAAGTCTATCAGTTTGTCCGCATTAAAAGATGCAACGGAGACCCCATAAAATATATATATTATTGATCAGCTCGATGAGACGAATTGTTCGTCTGTCTGTGGCGATGTGTTTCCCTCAAAAGGTTTTAAATATATTGACCTGAAATTTTAAACTTAAGCTTTAAGCTAGAAAGTTTGTATGTCAGAATCAATGTGCCACGCCCATTATTAGGTATAGCCTCCATACTATCTTACCGCCCATTTTCGAAATTTTGTATGAAAATTGGTATTTTTTTCGAATGTATTCACTCCACATTAGTTAAAAACTCATTTAATATCATCCTATGTACACACCTCCGATATGATAAGGATCGAAACCTATAACACACAGTCCTTTACGAACTTACCTCTCATTCTGAATTTTTTGCTTAAAATTTGATACCAATATTGTGTATAAACTTGTGCTGTATCAGACCATTGACCTCAACCTATTCCATCTCGTAATTCTACCTATTTAAGCTTTGGTTTCACCAAAGCTTACCTTTTTCATTATAAGTTTTTTGTCATAAATTCGAAAAATGTACAATTTTAACTTAGCATCTTTGATAGGCACCAACTACATATACGTTTTTCAAAGTACTGACTGAACTTCGTATCCCTGCAAAAATCGTTCGCCTCTGTATGATAACGTTGACAAACACCCAAAGCGTTGCCACTGTTGGCAAAAATCTCTCCGATCGTTTAACACCAAGAGAGGCTTCAGACAGGGCGATGCGTTGTTGTGCAACTTTTTCAATCTACTGATGGAATACATACTGAAACAATGCCCAAACGTTGACCTTAATGGTAATATTTTCTACAATGAAACTATGCTGCTCGCATATGCCGACAACATATACTCAATCGGCAAAAATGATCGTACAGTCGACGAGGCTTTCTCAGACATAAAAAAAAAGTTCCGTTCAATGGGACTTACGGTGAACGCGAGCAAGACGAAGTACTTAGTATCCACCTGCCGACAATCTACACGACATAGACGGTTTTTGAGGACAAAGAAATTCAGCTTAGAGGTTGTAGAAAACTTCGACTGAGCTCAGATGTAAGCAGCGACAACAACACCAGCCAGGAAATAATTTGGTCTCGGTAAGCATATGCGAAGGAGAGTACTGTTCAGAGAAGCAAAAATTAAACTCTATAAGGTGCTGCTAATGCCTGTTCTGATGTATGGCTTAGAAGCGTGGGTCATGACAGAATCGGATAAATCGGCGTTGGGCGTGGAGAGGAAGATACTTTGGGAGAACCTTTGGTTCAGTTAGAGTGGGAAATGACATCCGTATACGCCCGAATGATGAGCTGTAGGAGCTATATACTGAAATCGACTGACCAGTCGGATGGATACAGAGGCTCCGACAAGAGAAGTTTATAAGTAAGACGTGAATTAGGAGAGAGGAGGTCCGCCGCTGCGTTGGCTGGACCAGATCTTGGAAGACATCCGCAAGAGCGGTATCCCAAACTGGTGGATTACAACCGCTGGTGTGAAACCTTATGAATTCTCACAACACTGCTTGTAACGCGTACTTTGAGTTGCAATTATATATTAAATTTCCAAATAATAAATTGCAATAACAATTTCAGATAGAACAAGAAAAACGTTAACTTCGGTGGAACCGAAGCTGAAATACCCGTTACACAACAGTTTTAATAGTTTATATGTTCACCAGGTGCTTAGATTAAATTTCACGATGAATTTGGTCAAATTTCTATGAAGGCTTTATGTTATATTTGCCCGATCCTTACCATATAGAAAGTGTTCACTTAGGTGGACATTGGAATTGATTTTACCAAATTTAATTAAATTCATTCAGAAATAGTAAATGTTTTCATATAAAAACTCGAAAATGGGCGGTAAGTTTGTATGGAGGCTATACATAAAAATGGGCGTGGCGCCTTAGATTTGACATTGGATGACATAAAAAGTGTTCTTACCATATTTGGATTAAATATATTCATAAATAATAATTATTTTCATACAAAAATCGAAAAAAGTGGTAAGTTTGTATGAGGGCTATATCTAAAAATGGGCGTGGCAACATTCTTTTGATATTGGATGCCATTAGAAGTATTTTTACCTTATATTGTAGTAAAAGCATTTATATATAATAACTATTTTCATACAAAAAGTCGAAAAAAAGTGGTAAGTTTGTATGGGGGCTATATCTAAAAATGGGCGTGGCACCTTGGTTCTGGTATACAAACTAACTAGGAGCACAAAAAGCTTAAGTTTAGAATTTCAGGTCAATATCTTTAAAACTTTTCGAGTAACAGCCATCGCAACAGACAGACAGACGGACAGACAGACGGACATGGCTAAATCGATTCGTCTCATCGAGCTGATCAATAATATATATACTTTATGGGGTCTCCGATGTCTCCTTCAATGCGTTGCAAACTTTCGGACAAACTGAATATACCCGTTTACACTTTGTGTAACGGGTATAAAAAGGTAAGATTTATGTATATGACACCTTGAAATATTAATTAAATTTGGGATGACGGAGAATAAAATGTATGTGTCACCGGAACGCAAGACTCTTAAAGTTATTTCGATAAAGTTTTTGACGTAATTTAAATTCATAATCTTCCAAATTTATAAAATAAAAAAAAAAAAAGTATAATAAAAAATATTTCATATCATTTTAAATGTAGAAAAATTAAACAAAAAATAATAAAAAAGAGTAAAGACAGCATTAAACACAAATATAAAATGATATTATATAACATATTTTTAAAAGGACCAACTCAGTAACGGCACGTAACAATGGTTTATACTAAGTGAAATAATGTAAGATATCCGAAAAAAGAAAAATAAAGATTGAATGAATGAATGAGATGCCGACAACAATTATATAATCAAGCAACAAAAATCTACGCAAAATTAAATATTGCTCCTAAAATAGTAGAGCGAGAGCCATCAGTAAAGGCAAAGTGAAAATTGTTTTTGTTAAAAAATCTTTCAGCGCCAAACATTTTAAATAGCAAACAAACAAAACAAAATAAAACCAAAAAAAAAAAAAATCTTTTGTATATAATTTGCACCCAAAATGGTCAACGATAGATAGACACATGCGTACTATGAAAGGAAAATGGTGGAATGGTCGAAGAAAAACAAAATGGACAAACAAAGCTGCTGCTAAACGGTCTATCTGACTGACCGAACGGGAAACCGACGGACTGACTGACTGACCGCCCGCCATCTCACACTCCACACTTTCCGACAAGAATAAGAAATGCAAGCATTGTATCATTTATCATTTGCGCACCAAAGCATCACACAACAAAAGAAGGTTTCCCAAACCCCGCTTAAATTACCAACAATTACATGCGACTTACTCTATGGATCTTAACATCAGTGCTTACCCATCCGACTAAATTGAAACCAAAATTGTTGGCTCAACGTACACGAGAAATACAACAACAATAAGTCGAACCAGAACAATGCCCATTAATTTTTAATACAGAATAAAAAAGAGCCCAACAACGTGGATGTGGTCGTGGACGTACGCAGACATAGGTCTACAATTTGAAAAGCAGCATCCTTTTCATTTCCATCTTAAGTACTAAAACCATTGGGTATATTTTTTTTTATTGGTATTGGGTGAATGGGTCTTGTCTCGACTCGTTTCGGCAAGTCTGCACCTATCCGTGGCGTTGGTAAAGTCATTTGCATTGATTAAATCAGTTGTGGGCAATTGTACCTACAAATGGCTTAAAAGAAAATTTTTAACTTGGTATATTTGAAATTTTAGTATATTTTTGTTTCTATCTTTTATTGTACTCGTTTCTTTTGTGAGTATTTTGTACGAAGCACTTAAAATACATTTTATTTTATTCTCTATCGTATTTTACAAATTACTTTCGGTTTTTTTTTTTTTTTTGTAAATTTGTAAACTTTGATACTATTCTATTGTATATTTCGGCAGCATTCGCATTTTTTCCAATCATTGCTTTTTATGAGTGCGAGTCACTAATTTTGTGGCAAAGATAAAGTGTATTGGTACGAGTACGAATGAGAAAGAATAAGAATCAAACAAAATGGGATTAATAAATAAAATAAAATAAAGTAAATTAAAATTGAAGAAATTTATTATATTGTCAATGTCATTCTTATGATGCAAAAAAAAGTGCAGCTCATCGTGGTTGCTGCTAATATAAAATAAATATAAATTCCTTTTAAAATTTTAAAATGAAATTTAAATATATTGAAACTGTTGGAAACGGAATATTATAATACAAAATGTTTTTGGTTGTGTAAATTAAAATACGAAAATTCTAAACAAACGTATTAAATTTCATTTATTTATTGCAAGCAAAAGCAATTTCTGCTGGACCAAAGACGTGTTTCATACACACAAAGCTCATTCTCTGAGAAAAATATCTTAAATTGTTTATACGAAACGTCCAATATATGAATTCACTAATAAACATACATACAGTTGTGCGCATTAGTTTAAGACCAGTGAACATTTTTTAAAATTATTTTCCTTTAGCTTAAAACGGGAAAAAAATTAAACCAGAAACATAATATTTTTTATTTAATCAAACTTCTTTAAAACAAAAAAAAAGGAAAAACCTTCGGTAGAACCGAAGCTTAAATAGCCGTCACACGAATCTATAAATAGAATATATGTAATCATTAGTGGTTTAGATAGCACATCGAGATAGGATGGGTGGGGATCAATGGGCTGATACAACTCAAGTTTGTACACAATTTTGGTATCAAATTTTAAGCTTAAAATATAGATATATCAATAATTTTTTTTATATGATATAGTGCCCCGATCGGTATCATATTGGTGATATGTACATAGGATATTATTAGATGTGTTTTTACCCAGTTCAATGTGAATAAATTAAATAAAAATACGTATTTTCATACAAAAATTCGAAGATGCGCGGTAAGTTTGTATGGGGGCTGTACCTAAGAATGGGCGTGGCGTTTTCATCTTCAAACTTAACCTAGGCGTTACGAGGAAAGCTTAAGTTTAAAATTTCATCTCTAAAACTAAGCGAATGGCTAGATAGACTCGACTCATCGAACTGATCAGGAATATATATTGTTACGATAATGCGGCTGAGAGGGAGCTTTTTATTAAATTTTCTTCTTCGAATCGTTGTAAATCTAGTTCTAATTTTAATCGCTGTCAATCTCGTACTAGTTGTGTGCTGCGCTGCGGTTGTCTTCAAACAGAAAGTAAAGTGCCTTGTCAGCTATTTTTCTCTTCTTCTTCTTCTTCTTCGTCTTCTTCGTCTTCTTCGTTTCTTTTTCTAGCAATCACCTGTGCATGATCATTCCTTCATTCCATACCGCAACCAGCAGTCATGCGTTCATGCAGGGTGATGCAGTGGGGCGAAACTCATGTTCATAACAATATACTAAATGGGGTCTACGACGTCGCCTTTAGTGCGTTACAAACTTTCCGACAAACTGAATATACAAACTGAATATACAAATGAATACAAATGAAAATGTTCGTGCTCCGAAAATCGCAAAACGAAACAAGGAACCGAAGCTTATATATCCGTCACACGTATTTTTAAATTGTTAATGTGTTATCATCAGTGACTTTCATAGAACTTCGAGGTGGGATAGGAAGGGGTCAAAGATCTGATACCACTCACATTGTGTGGGGCCTATGCCAAAAAAATGGGAGTGGCACATTGGATTTGATATTTGATGATATTAAAAGTGTTTCTACCCTATTTGGAGTCAATACATTACTAAAAAATAACCATTTTCATACAAAAATTCAAAAATGGGCGGTAAGTTTGTATGGAGGATATATCTAAAAATGGGCGTGGCACATTTGGTTTGACATTGGATGACATTAGAAGTGTTTTTACCCAATTTGGAATTAATATATGCATAAATAATAATTATTTTCATACAAAAAATCGATAAAAACGGTAAGTTTGTATGGGGGCTATACCCAAAATGGGCGTGGCCTTGTCGTTTCCGAGAAAAGCTTAAGTTTCAAATTTCAGCTAAATCTGCTAAATCTCTTGAAGTCTCCGAGTAAATCGTGTTGAAATAAACAGACAGACGGACAGAGAGACAGACGGACATGGCTAAATCGATTCGTCTCATCGAGCTGATCAATAATATATATACTTTATGGGGTCTTCGATGTCTCCTTCAATGCGTTACAAACTTTCCGACAAACTGACGACCTTCACACTATGTGTGGCGGGTATAAAAGGAACACCAAGCAACATGTCAAAAGACGACTAGATTGGTCCGAATGTCTGTCTGTGCTTCTGTCTGTTCCAATGCGTTTTACTCGGAAAGTTTTAAAGATATTGAACTGAATTTTTAAACTTAAGCTTTTGTGCTCCTAGGCAGTTTGTATGTCAGAACCAAGATGCCACGCCCATTTTTAGAGAGAGTCCCCATACAAACTTACCTTTTTTCCGATTTTTTTGTATGAAAATATTTATTATTTATTTACTATAAATTGAGTAAAAACACTTCCAATGGCATCAAATATCAGAAGAAAGGTGCAACGTCCATTTTAAGATATAGCCCCCATACAAACTTACCACTTTTTAAAATATTTTGTATGAAAATTGTTATTATTTATGATTGTATTTTATACAAATTTGGGTAAAATCACTTTAAATGGCATCCAGTATCAAAGGAAAGGTAATATATTCACTCTAATCTGGGTAAAATCGCTTCTACTGTCATCATAGGAATATGCTACCGATATGATAAGTGTGGGGTCACTATTACTTACAGACCCCGTACAAAACCACCTCATATTTTTTTCTTTTTCAAGAAAACTATTGTTTTATATGCATTTTTAGCTTAAAATTTTACATATATCCGTCTTATTCGAGCTAACCATGAGTTGTCCTTACCCAACCCCTTTGCAAAATATAATCTACGTCTCTGATGATCGTACATAAAGTAATCAAAGTTTCGTGAGGCGGGTATTTGAGCTTCGGTGCTACCGAAGATAGCGTTTTTTCTTGTTTGTTTTGAGCTTGAGGTGCCTAAAGGAAAATAATTTTAGAAAGACTCACTGGTCTTAAATTTATGCGCACAACTGTCATTACACGTAGATTGATTTATATTCGTATAAAAAAGTAAACAAAGTTTGTGTAATAGTATTCCTTATCACAGTAGAGTGATAAGGAAAATCAGAATAAACATTAAGGGGCAAATACTGCTCTGGTCGGTACAATTATTTTGACAAGACGAAAAAAACATATCTTTTGATTAACATGTAAAGAATTTATAGCTGTTCCGATCTATTATATCGTATTATCCAAAAATGAAATCTGATTTTAAGTAAAACGGTTTTGGAGTTATTATTGCCTAAAACTTGTGATTAAAATAAAAAAAAATATTTATATAATTTTTTTAAATGCTTATATCTTTGGTTCTGATGTTCTGATCTTCATGATTAAAACGAAAGATAACACCGTAGTTTTATGCTCAATCCACCATCTGAATAATACTTTGTCGTCAGTTTGTTGGTTTGAAAACTGGTAAGAAATTTATTGATTAGAATTTATCGATTTCAAGCATTTTTATGTAATCTAGAAACTTTCAATTTAGCATGAATTATGGCTACAATAATCCAAATGAAATATTCCAACAGGGTGACAATTTTACCCCATTTTTTTGACTTTTTGTATAAAAATCCAAAACAATTAAGTAAGGAATTTGATGAGTGAAACTCAAAAATATATAAAAACTTTCATAGTATATAACATATTTTTCAGGAAACGTAATCATTATAAGTTTTATTATAAAAATTACATGTTAATGATTACATTTCAATTTTTTATGTTTTAAAAAAAAAAAACAAGGAAAAGCGTTAGCTTCGGTAGAACCGAAGCTCAAATACCCACCACACAAAATTATATTTAGTTCTTGTATGATCATCAGTGATCAGTCATATTAGAAGTATATATGTAAAATTTTACATAACATAACAAAAATTTTCCTGAAAAAAAAAAAAAAAAGTGGAAGGTAAGTTTGTATAGGGTCTGAATGTTATAGCCACACGATCCTTGTCATATCAGTAGTACATTCATAGGATGACAGGAGTGATTTTACCCAGATTGGAGTGAATAAGAACTATTTTATTAGAAAAACACAAAAATGGGCGGTATATTTGTATGGGGGCTATACCTAAAATAAATGGGCGTGGCACCTTGGTTTTGATATTGGATGACATAGGAAGTGTTTTTAATCAATTCGTAGCAAATACATTCATATATAATAACTATTTTCATAAAAAAATGGAAAGTTCGTATGGGGGGCTATATCCGGAAATGGGCGTGGCACCATGATTTTGACATTAGATGACTTTAGAAGTGTTTTCACCTTATTTGAAAAAAAAGCTGTAAGTTTGTATGGGGGCTATACCCAAAAATGGGCGTGGCACCTTGGTTCTGACATACAAAGTAGTCGTTCCCGAGAAAACCTTAAGTTTAAAATTTCAGCTCAATATCTTCACCGAAAAAAATGTGTAGAAATAAACAGACAGACAGACGGACAGACGGACATGACTAGATCGATTCGTCTCGTCGAGCTGATCAATAATATTTATACTTTATGGGGTCTCCGATGCCTCCTTTAATGCGTTACAAACTTTCCGACAAACTGATAATACCCTTCACACTATGTGGACACTCGACTTTTCCAATTTTTTAAGTAGAGACAATTCTTGATTGCCCAAATCCTTACCAATTACTTTTTTCCTGTTTAAATGAGTCATACAACTTGCAGTACCAAAATTGTCGTACAAAAAATGTACTACAGATTTTAGTAATGACTTTAAGCCGACCAAAGCAATAACAAGTTTTTCTGGGAGTTGAAAAACTTCTAGGTGTATCATGAAACAAGCTTGGAAATTTGACCTCTCTGGAATGTACCATAGTCACTTTTCTAAAAGTTGAGAAAGCTTACTTTCCGGAAAGTTTGTAACGCATTATGGGAGATAACGTAGACCCTATAAAGTAAAAATATTCATAACATGTCCGTCTGTCTGTCTGATTGACGCTATACGATTTATTCGCCTAGCTCCTCAGCAATTAAAGTGTTAAAATCAAAGTGCCGCCCATTTTAAGGTATAACATAAAAACTCACCGTTTTTTTATAGTTTTTGTATGAAAATAGCTTTTATTTACGAATATATTCACTCCAAATTCACTCTAATTTTTGTGTGAAAATAGTTATTATTTATGAATTTATTCACTCTAATGGAGTATATATGTGTACACTACTGATAAACACATAGCCCCCATATAAACCCACCCCTACTTTCTAATTTTTTTTCCAAAAAAATGTTTATTGTTCTGTCCTTAAGTTAAAATTTTACCTCATTATTGTGTCTATACTTTGGTTGTTACGGACTATTGGCACCAAGCTGTCCTTTCTCCAAATTGTATCCAAGCCACTGATGATCAAAAATAAACTAAATCCATATTTGGCGGGTATTTCAGCTTAGGTTCCACCGAAGGTAACGTTTTTTCTTGTTTGCATTTATAATGATTGATACAAAAATTAAGTGACCTCTTTATTGCATTAGGTGTAGCCAATAAAAAAGGATATTCACCAAAAAGATTTCGTCTGTTGCAGGTTGCGAGGAATGTTCCATACATTTTCAATAATTTGGATATTCCTCTTAGATCTCTGGCTGTTTATTGAAAAAAAAAACTACATCCACTTTTAGCCCATTGTTCTGCTTGAAATTGGATCTGCATCATTAAAGTAATTTCTCGGGGCTTTCTTGAGGCTTTTTGAACTAAATTTCATATTTTCCAAAAACGTATAAACTACACATACACACCTATTTCAATAGAAACACATTTTTCCTCTAGCTTTTAAATTTTAATAGTAATAATACTTACAAAGCATTACCGAAAAAAAGAGCATTATCAAATGAAATAACCCAACAATATATTATAAGAAATAGCAAAAAAGTGTTGTATTTTGTCTAAGGTATTTAGTTAATGAAAATATGAGTCTAATTGCTCAGAACATATAGTGTGAGTTTCATCATCGTAATAACAATTATGGCTTTATTTAGTTTTCTTAATTAATTTTGTGTTGTATGTACTACATTAATTTTGATGTCGATATTTGAGAAAAAAAAAAAACAAAATTTACTTTAGTTCAAACATCATTTGATATTTTTCATTTATACTAAAATAATTGGACTTGCCAGGACCGTCATAAAACTCCTTTGATGTCATTTTTTTAAAATTGATAAGAGCGAGAAGACTCTTAATATAGTCGTTTTTAGCAATACAAAGTTTTGAGTCATTTGGCTCCATATTTAACATGTTCTCTGAATTTTCGTTTGGCTTCTCATTTTCCGATGATGAATTTACTTCTTCACTGCATAAAAGTTTCTCATCTTCCTTATTTAAGCCATTTAACTTTATATACGTTTCCATCATATGATAGCGTGTAGCTTCTCGGACATTCAGACCTTCAGTCATTTTCAAATAATTGTAAAACACATCGGAACTGAGATCTAAAATCGCAAAATGGTCCACTGATGCGAAAAATCTTGAGCTGATTACCTAACAATGTGACAGATGGTTTCAATTAAAATTATATTCATACCTAACAATTCTTGTCTAAACTTACATTTCTAATTTCGGATATTACATCTGAAAGCTGTAGAGTGTGTGCCCACTCATAAAATGGAATTAAACGTGATATATCCATTTCATAAAGACGTTTTTTTATTATTTCAATGCAATCAGTCGTTATAGAATTTACCAGGTATTGATTTCCAAATAAAGAAAGTTCCATTAAAATCATAGAATCATAAGACTCGAGAGCTTCCTTGTCGTATGTGTAGATATAGTTGCGAAACTTGTCAAAAATGTCCGGCTTAACATTGTTTAGGACGATTTCGCACATCTTTGATTCCTTGAATTGACCGAAGAGCATGCGAACAAAAACTTCAGAAGCGCAGCCAAATATCAATCGATGACATTCAAATGTACGTCTTTTTGCCATCGCTTTCAATTACAAAGCGACAATTGGCAAATGTATCAATTTTTTGTACATTTTCCAGTACAACTTGCAACCTCAAAAGAAGACAAAAAAATAAAATGGTTTAACATAAATTTATGTACATTTATATTTGCTTATATAATTCTGTTCCAACTTACCACTTGCTCATTTCTACATTTTTAAGAGAATAAAGATACTTTGATTAATAATATCGATATAATTACATAGATATATTGATATATTTTTTTTAATCTAAACATAGATATATAATTACATGTGTAGAGTAGGACATAAACAAATTATAACAAACACAAATAAAGTAGGTTTTGGTTTAATTTTTGTGTCTGATTTGCTCATTTTAGAAGTTAAATCTTTCAAAATCTCTATCTTCCAATATGGATTGATTCATAGATACACATATGTAATAATGAGCTCATAATATTTAATTTAAGATTTAATTCCTATGTCCAAAAACCAAGACATTAAAAATATTAGAACCTGCTGAATACTTTTTAATGTATTGAACTATAAAAATAAAATAAAAAAAAACAACTTAATCCACTAATACCGAGTATAAAAATATTTATGTACATACATACATACATATGTACATATACATATATACATATCTACGAATTTATATCTTTGAATGAACTTATTCTTTTTTACAAGATTAAATGTTATAAGCACTCACTTTATATATAAAACGTAATATTTTTAATATGTATTATTTATTAATATTAATATTATTTTTAATTTTTTTTTTTTTAATCACTTCGTGACAAATTCTTGTTCCGTTCGAGTTTACGAACAAATGACGACTGAAAGCAAGCTCCGCGCCGATCAGTTTATCAAATGAGGCACGTAATGCAGTATTGCATTATTTGCTTAGAACGTATAAATCGGTGTTCTGGAGCGAAATGGAGCAAAGAGCATTGAATAAGGCTAGATTGCGCTTCAGAAAAACTACACATTTTTAATAGATAAAAATATTAAATTTTATAGTTTTTTATGTGTTAAAATTATATAAAACAGATTTGGATCGACATAATTTTAACAATTTTAATCACGCAGTGGTTTGCAGCCCTGGTAAAAATTAAAATGAATTTTTATACCAGTTACACATAGTGTAAAACAGGTATATTCAGTTTATCAGAAAGTTTGTAACGCATTAAAGGAGGCATCGTAGATTCTATAATGTGTATACTATTTTTTTTCCCCCCCCCCCCACACAACCCTGTGCCCCCCTCTCTCTTTTTTGCAGTGTTGATTTATTTCCTCAGTTTTAAAGACATTGGGCTGAAATTTTAAACTTAAGCTTTTCTAGGTCATATGTCTTATGTAAAAATCAATATGCCACGCCTAAAAATCATTATAGCCACCAAGGGGAACCAAAAAAAAAAAAAAAAAAACAAACCCGCCGGGGCTCCCGGCTATTTTATAAAAAAAAATTTTCTCTCCCTTTGTTTCGACCCCCCCCCCAAAGGGTTGTTTGATTTTTTTTATATATTTTGTGTTTATTTTCTTTTTTTTTAAATATCTCATAAAAAATTTTTTCTTACTCCTCCCTTTTTCCCATTGAATTAATAATTAATTCCTGAAACAACTCCACGTATTTCAATTAATTTTTTGATTTTTTTTTTTTTGGTCCACCTCCCCAAAGGAGTTCCTTGTTTTTTAAAAATAGGGGGGGGGGGGGGGGGATTTTTGAGAAAAATTTTTTTGGATAAAAATTTTAAAAATTTTAAAAAAAAGAAAAATGGGGGGCCCCCCAATTTAGCCAAAAAATTAATTTTATTTTTACAAAAAATAAAAAAAGAAAAAAAAAACCCGGTAAAAATTTTTTTATCTCGAAAAAAATATAAACTATTCAAAAAAGAGAGGGGGGCCCCAAAAAAAATTCTTCTTTTTTTTAAAAATAAAGGTACAAAAAAAAAAAAAAAAATTATTACCACGACCAGCCGGTACTTCAGCTAGTGTACATATATTCTTGAACAGTGTGACGAGATGAATCGATTCTGCCCTGTCAATCGGTCCGTCGGTCTGTTTGTTGCTGGCTCGATTTATTCGCTTTGTTTTTAAAGATATTGTTGGTCTGAAATTTTAAACTTTAGCTTTTCTAGTACCAGTGTACATTAAAAATCAATGCGTCACGTCCACTTTTAGGTATATCCCATACAACCTTACAACATTTTGTCAAGTTCTTATACGGAAAAAATTTATTTATATAGTGAATAGCTTCAAATATGTTACAAATGCTTCTTATGACGCCAAATCTTCAGTTTAAAATTGGTTGAGATCGGACAACGAATTTTTAAATTTTTAAAAACACTTTCAAGAAAGGCTGAACACGCAGATCTATTTACTTCAAATGATGTGTGACAGGTATGTAAGCTTCGGTCCAACCAAAGTTACCGTTTTTCCTTGTTTATTTTGCCAATATACATACGTATATATATCACCCTTTCATTGTGTAGATTTATGTAAGTTTGTGTGCAAAGCTGTAGTTTATTTATCGTATAAAAAATGGTTCTCAAGTGCTCGGAAGTTTACACCAGAGAAAGAAAACGAAACAAAATGCTGATGCAAACATTCGTGTTGCAAATGCTCAATGATTTCTTCAAGAAGGGTGTTCCCATTTTAATTTTCTACCCGTAACTCATAGTGTAAACGGGTATATTCAATTTGTCTAAAAATTTGTAACGCACCAACGGAGGCATTGTAGTCTCCATAAAGTATATGTATTATTGATCAGCTCGACGACACGAATCAAAATAGAAATATATCTGTCTGTTGCGATGAGTTTTACTTACAAAGTTTTAAAGACATTGAAATGAAATTTTATACTTAAGTTTATTTTGGTCCTGGGCAGTTTGTTTCACAAAATTACGGTGGCACGCCCATTTTTAGGTATAGCCTCCTTACAAACTTACCTCCCATTTTCAATTTTTTTAAAGAAATTAGCTGTTATTTATGCGATATCTCCTACGAGCTTTTGGTTCAGTGGGTTATGTTAAAACTCTTCTATTGTCATTCTTTGTACCGATTTATTAAGAATCGGGCCACTAGAACATATAGCCCATATAAATCACCACCCATTTTCTGATATTTTCAAGGAAATTATTGTTACAATATTTTAAACATAAAATTTTATATCAAAACTCGTCGGAAAGTTTGTAACGTATTAAAGAAAAAACCATTAAAAGAGAACGACGTGGACCCTATAATCTATGTATATATATATATATATATATATATATATATAAATCTCTATCACCTGACTGAATCATTCCATTATTCGTTCACGGGTTTCGTTTTATGATAAAAGTTAGCACTAAGAAGGGATTTTGGAAAATTTTGACCAGGGGCTCTATGGGGGCCTTGAACCGAAAACCCATATTTTTGGAATACATAGTAAGACCTAGGCTCATTTGAAAGGTAGATAAAAAATATTTTGGAAGTATTCAAGCGATTTGCAAAGTTTGAACCTAGGGCCCAGTGGTGGGCCAAAAATGGGTAACTTTCACCTTTTATTCCATTTTTTATCCATCTTTGAAATGAAAAACCCTAGAGACATGAAATTACGCTCATTTGAAATGTCGTTCAAAAATATTTTTGGGGTATTTCGGTGTTTATCAAAATTTTTAACCTTAGACCTACTTGGGGACCCAAAATCGAATAAACCATCTCTTTTAACAGTTTTCCTTTAGCTCGGTAACGGAAAGGACTAGAGAGTTAATATTAAGCGCATTGGAAAGATGGTGAAAGGTTTCCGAAATTTGGACCCTTTTTAGATTTTAGGTGAGCACTCAGACGTGATTCGGAAAATGACTTACCCGGGGTCTAATGTGGGCCTGGAAACCGGTAAAGCTATATCTACGGAGTGAATATACATAAAGACTTAAAGTGATTTGAAAAACTATTCACCAGGGGCCTAATGGGGGTTTTAAAACTAGCAAGTCCATATCTTCGGAAAGAATAGCTGTAAAGACTTGAAAGATGGTTAGAAAATATTTTTGGCCTGTTTACGGCGCCTTGAAATCGGAAAAGCCCTATCTTTGTAATGAAGAGACTTGAAACTGGGCTCATTTGTAAGATAGTTAAAAATATTTAAGGCGTGCTAAAGGGATTTCCTAAATTTGGACATGAATGTCAATGGTAGAAACTTGATATTAGTCGCATTTGAAATATAACTAAAAATGATTTTTAATTGTTAAAGGGGTTCCTGATATTTGGACATTTGGTCCAGCACCAAAATGTTAATAGTTGTTAAAAATCTTTCTTTTTAATTATTTCTGTATATTCAAAGTGCAACATAAGTGATCCGTTAGTCAAGATTTTGATATGAGAATACCCTGCAACTTGATATTAGGCGTATTTAAAAGATGGTTAAAAAATGTTTTCGTGTTTGAAGGGCATCCGATAATCTCTTTTGTGTTCATTAATTTGTTAATTAATCATACGCTGGGTGGACTTGACAACATGGACTCTTCTCTCACCACTTATTAAAAATTTATTAATTTAACAAGTAAAAGTAAAAAACGAGTGTATATATATGTATTCTTGATCAGTGTGCCTAGACGAATTGATTTTGCCCTTTCCGTCTGACTATCTGATTGTTGCTGAGCGATTTATTTGCTCTTTTTTAAAGATATTAAGCTGAAATTTAAAACTTAAGCTTTTCTAGGTCCTGTGTCGTTTTTATGTTAAAATCAATGTGCCACGCCCACTTTTAGGTATAGCTCCCATACAAAAGTACAACATTTTTTCAAGTTATTAAATGAAAAAATGTATTTATAAAGCGAATGGCTTCAAAAATGTTTCTTATACCATGCCAAATCTTCAGTTTAAAATTGGTCCAAATCGGACAGCGAATTCCTAAATTTTTAAGAGTATATTTAATTTGTTTAGTATTTTGAAATAAAATTAAATACAAATACTGCACACGAAGGTCTATCAACGTCAAATGATGTGTAACAGGTATAAGCTTCGGTCCAACCGAAGTAAACTTTTTTTCTTGTTTTTTTTTTTTACAAAATTAAAACCTGAAAATTTGACGTTGCATGATCTCGGTAAAACAATCAGGAAGGATTTCAATTTTTGTAGTTTATCGAACCTTGAATTGTATACGAATCAAGAACCAAAAAGGTTTTTGTAAACATTTTCATCAAACCTGTGACCTCTTGAAGCTCAGTGTGTGTAGCTCTGTTCATTTTTTTTTCCAGTAAAGTTCTGGTAATATTTAGTTTAATAAATTTAAAAGAGTAACAGTTTGTAAAATCAGTTACATCACAATTTCTGAAGTACAAAATTTAATTGCTAAATTTGACTGGAAGAAAAAGGCCCAATTAAAGCGAGCAAAAATTTACTAAACTGCTTTATCAACACTCTCAATGTTTCTCTCTCGTTACTAAAGCAACTAGTTTGTATACAGACATTTACTATCTCTTTTATTTCAATGCAACGTACTGGTATGTTTAACATTGGTATTTGCCAATCGTCCCCTGCTGCATCCGATTGTATGTAGTTCAATACCAGTTTGTTTGTATACAGATGCATACTAGTTTGTTGTAAAATTTATTAAAATATTTACATCATTTTTTTTATTGTATATTTTTTATATTATACAGCCATAGTCAAATGTTATTACACAACCAAATTTTTTTTGCACATTCAACTTCCTTTCTTCTTCCTACTGTTGCTATTGATGTCAGACTATAATAAGATATGTTGTTGTAATCCTTGATCTATCCTGAATCGATCGATGTCTTATTGGAAAAGATAACGGTATATCGAACCGAGATTCAAGCGAATGAAGTAATAAGTAGCGGCCGTCAAAAGTTATTACACACATTTTTTTTGCGTCAAAAGTAATTACACAAAACTTAAACTTGAATATCTTGGTCTCTATTGAGATAGCAATGAAATCTTATAGTGTAGGTTGTAGGTCTCTTCGAGTAGAAGAAAACGGTATGCTTAGAATATCGAACCGAGATTAAAGCGAATGAAGTAATGAGTAGCGGCCGTCAAAAGTTATTACACACATTTTTTTCCGTCAAAAGTAATTACACAAAACTTAAACTTGAATATCTTGGTCTCTATTGAGATAGCAATGAAATCTTATAGTGTAGGTTTTAGGTCTCTTCGAGTAGAAGAAAACGGTATGCTTAGAATATTCGGGGGAACCTTAGGGTCTGGATTTAGGGTCAAAAAACAAATGTTCCTTATTTTTTTCACTTAAAGAGCAATATCTCTGTAAATTACAAACCGATTTTAATTTTTTTAACATGTTTTAGAAAGAAAAAACTTTGCCCTTTTTAAGGGCAATGACATTATTATGACATTTTTGATCGGACCTCTGCGTATTTTCAAGACAAACGCAATTTTTACCATTTTTTTCAAACCATTTAAGGTTATCGTACTTTTGTTACACTTTTTTGTTTGAAAGCTATCTTTATGAGAAAGGTTTTCTTAAAGTACGCAAAACTACGAGTAAAATGACTGTTTAATAATAAAAATCCGACAATAATTGACCAAGTTATTTAACTTTTTTAAGTGGTTTGAAAAAAAAATGGTAAAAATTGCGTTTGTCTTAAAAATACGCAGAGGTATGATCAAAAATGTCTTAAAAATGTCATTGCCCTCAAAAGGGCAAAGTTTTTTCTTTCTAAAACATGTTAAAAAATTAAAATCGGTTAGTAATTTACAGAGATATTGCTCTTTAAGTGAAAAAATAGGGAACATTTGTTTTTTGACCCTAAATCCAGACCCTAACGGTCTCCCGAATATTCTAAGCATACCGTTTTCTTCTACTCGAAGAGACCTAAAACCTACACTATAAGATTTCATTGCTATCTCAATAGAGACCAAGATATTCAAGTTTAAGTTTTGTGTAATTACTTTTGACGGAAAAAAATGTGTGTAATAACTTTTGACGGCCGCTACTCATTACTTCATTCGCTTGAATCTCGGTTCGATATACCGTTATCTTTTCCAATAAGACATCGATCGATTCAGGATAGATCAAGGATTACAACAACGTATCTTATTATAGTCTGACATCAATAGCAACAGTAGGAAGAAGAAAGGAAGTTGAATGTGCAAAAAAAAATTGGTTGTGTAATAACATTTGACTATGGCTGTATTTTTTTTTTTTTATATAAATATGTATAATGTATTAGTACGTGCAATTCCTTCTTTATTTTAAGGCAATAAATATCAAAGTTTGGTATGAAAACATGCTCTTATAAAAGGTACGCCATCTGTTATGATTGCATGTTAATCTTGAATAACTTTTGATGGAGACAACTTTTTTTTTTTATTCTTCTTTTTTACTCAAACTTTATTTGTTCCTTTCTATTTTGTTTGCATCATGTTTTGAAGATAACGTCCAACAATTGACCTCATTCAGCACTGATGCAAAAATAAGTGGTCCATGTCATATTCGATCATTTCCGGAAACACAAAATCACGCAGCATTGCTCTATACCGCGCGTCATTATTCGTAACGACGTCGCCAGTCTCGTCCTCGAGAAAATACGGCTTAATGATCTTTTGGGCCGACACGCCGCACCAAACGGTTACTCTTTGATCATGGAGAGGCTCGGTGGTCTTAAATTTTTGCACCAAATTGAGAATAGTGGTGTGTGAAAGCTGTTTCTCAAGCGGATTTAGACGTTGTAGGCACGTTTCGTCCATATAATGGAGGACCAATTTCAAAATGCAATTTAATGATTTCATGGCACAAACTAAATGGAAATGGCGCTTCGTACAAGTCATTAATAAGTTATTACGGAGTTATTCAAGATCACATACAATCGCAAAATATGGCGCACCTTGTATAAATTATATTTTTGCTATATTATTACCACAGTTATACGCTAAGTGTGCCCATTTCAAGTATTCTAAATTGTTCTCATCGAATGAATGCAGCCATTTTATTACTAATTTTTTTTTCTTTTTCAAACAATTTTATTTTGGCTGGCTAAATATTTAAATATAAATTTACATATGTATATTTGCAAACATACATACCAAACGGTACGATGGCTAGAAACAATTAATTTAATATTATCAATTATCACAAAATAAATACCAGAAATAAAAAAATAAGCAAAACATTTTTCATTTTAAATATTAACGGCCAAGAAATGCTTAACAAAAAGTTAGCAGCGCCGATTAGACAAGAGGCAGTCCGAGAGAGTAAAAGAGAGATCAATTTTTTTTGTTTGCTTTGCGTTCGCTCTGTGCACTTTTGTTTCGTGTGACGCCTGAGCTACTGCTGCTGCCATTCTTGTTTAATTTTATTTATTTATTTATTTTTTTTTTTTTTTGGTTATTGCAAATTTTCAATTTCTTTTTTGAAAACAGTAAAAACTATATTTTTAAATTGTTAATAGACTCACATTCGATATGGAGACTATAAATTTCAATGAATACACAAAAAAGGAGCGGTCGGAAATAATATCAGCATTTCTGAAGAAAACAGCAACAGACGAAGCGACAGCTGCAAGCGCTGAGCGATTTTTCGAGTTTTACTTTGAGAAATTTTACAAAATGCCAACGCATGTACGTAACGATATTATTTATTGTCAACGTGCAATGAAATCTCATCTTCAGGTGCACCAGGTTAGTAATATATTTTGTATGTGTATCATTTATTCGTTTTCCCGCCATGAGTCATGCGCTTCTTTCTTGTTTTTTCGCGCTTACAGTTGGTTGTGCAGGTATTTGCACAGCAGCCCGATGCCGATCCCGTTCAAAAGGATACATTCCTTCACGAAATCGAAGATCAATTGAATGAAATAAATGCCGAATGCAACTATTTAACGTTGCAATTAAAGGATGACATTGCAGAGTTCTGTTTGGTATTTAAGGATCACGGCGTCAACTGCAATCAATTGGTTGTCAATTCCATAATAAGCGGAGAAATTGTGCCACATGTCTACAATACAGATTCAAAAGTGATGCCAATAAATGTTTTGCCACGCGAGACCGACAAAGAAATGATGAGTCGTTTCTTTACTGTATCTGAGGATGATGCTGCTGATGTCAGCGCAAAGAAAACATTACATCCATATTTGATCGACACTGTTGATATTACCGATGACAATGATGTGCCAGACATAGAAAAGCCTAAGCATATTAAAACCGAACCAAAAAAACAGCTAAACACTGTCGTGTCTGTCGTGGCACCAACTCAGACTTTGCCAAATAATGTACGTCGTAAGAGCGTACCTACTTCAACTTCAGAAAATACCTATGCTACAAAGAACGAAAAGCGTGTTACGGTGTCCGGTGCAGCTGCCAAGCGCAAAAAGTTAATACCAGCAACTAATGAAAAGCAACAAAAAGAACAGTCAGCAACAACTATTAACAATGTTGATCAGGTTCAAGCTAGTCGTTTGAATTTGATTCAAGTATTAAAACGCACTCGTAACGAACGTCTGAAGGTTTCATCTGGACCGGGACTTAAGTTGACGGGTCAAGGTCAGCAGTTAACCCAAAAGCAACTACGTCAAATTCAAACGAAACAAATTTCGTCGACTGTCGAAGAAGTAGTTAAAACTTTGGAAAATGATAAAAACATGTTCTTGCATTCAATGGGTCTCTGCACGTCCGCTGAGTACAAACGAATGTTGACCGCTCAGAATCAGTTGAAGCTTCGTAGCTGTAATAAGGCGCGCCAATAAATAAATAGTCTTAGCAATTAGGTCATTTAGTAGTGAAGCCGTGTGTAGTGTAGTGCACAAAAGGAAAGACTGTTAGTATGGCTTGTATGGGCGGGTGCCATTAATATGTTAAGCAATAATTTTAGTTATTTACTTCTTTTACAATTATGGTGCTAAATTAAAAATCACCTTAAAGATAGATTATGTACATATGTAGTTGCTTGGCATACAAAAACAACTAAAATGTTTTATGAGCTGCTTCTATTTATAGTTTATTCAAATGTTGAAGCATAATTTTTTTAATAAGACTATGATTCTACGAAATGAAAAAAGATTTCTGAGAATTGCTTCTATAAAAAAGTGTTATATGTAGTTGTTTGTATGTTATTTTTTAAATTTAAATAAAAGCCATATTAATTAACAAAACACAAAACTGATAAAAAAAGTGTTGTAATATTTTTTTTTTTATAATTCTACTTTTGCAAATGTTTCAAATTCTTATTTCTGCTTACAATTGGAATGATACAGATTGACAGTTTGTCATAAACAAATTTTTCTATAAAATTGTACTCAAGGCATAACTAAATATTTTAAACCTAAAGTATTAAAATACTCACACATGTGAGTATGTACTAAAACAAATTAATTAAGTTTGTCACGTAGTTGTTCTTAAAGCGTTTAATGAGAATTTTAACGCATAGGTACATGTTAAGTTCGTCTGTAAAACTGGAGATGACATAAATTGCAGATGTATAAGTTACCGAAGACGTTGATTTCCAAATATAAATTTTTGATCGACTTTTTGAATAGTTATTCCTATACAGACGGTTATGGCTAGGTCGATTCTTTTTATCGAGCTGATTAATTGTATCTTTTCTATCTAAATATGTATCTATATAGTGTGCATATTTTTTGTATTAGTCGAAAATATGAAGTATGTATATGGGTTAATAAATCTGTGCATTAGAGCTTCATATGTATGTGCGTTGTGTATATCAATTTATGGTTTAAGTTCAATTTTATGTTGGAGCTCATTAAGATATTGGTTATTCAAATTGTTGTACTATATAACCAATCTGATGCAAGTTATAGCCAAGTAATGAAAAAATGTGTGGATCTGTCAATCTTAAAGCAAATATCAACTTTTTAGCACTTTTACATTGGGAACCACAAAACGAAATACCATGTTTATTGAGTTCAATTGACACAAATTCGAACAATTTTTAAATTCGTTTATTAAGACGCACTAAGAGTGTATAATGGTTTCACTACTTTCAGTTCTCTTTTCTGAAGAAAAATTGAGTTTAATGAACAAAAAAGCAAAATAAAAAAATTTTAAAAAGAAAAACCCTTTAGAATTTTTTTGTAAATTTTTTCATGTTTTGGTCGATTTTTTTGTTGTTTTTTTTGATAATTAAAACTACATACGTTTGGTTAAAAAGAAGGAGCAAAATAACATACACAAGTCGAAATAATAAAAAAAAAAATGTTTTCATTTCATACTTTCAGCCTTTATTTGCGTTAAAGTGAGAAGTATAACAAGGAAAAACGTTAACTTCGCTAGAACCGAAGCTCGAATACTCGCCCCATCTTTGTTTAGTTTATTTAGGATCGTCAGTAGAGAAGGGATGGCTTTGAGTCAATAGTACGATACAAGTAAGGCTTAGACACAATAATGGGGTAAAATTTTAACCTAAGGACAGAACAATAAACATTTTCTTGAAAAAAAAAAATAGAAAATGGGTTGTTACTTTGTTTGGGGCTATATGTTATAGTGGGCTGATCCTTATAATATTCTTTAATATTAGATGTGTTTTACTCAATTTTGAAGTGAATACACTCAAATAACTACAATTTTCACACAAAAATAAGAAAATGGGCAAAAAGTACATATGGGGCACGTACTAAAAATTGGCGTGGCACCTTAGTTTAAGCATTGGATGACATTAGAAGTGTTTGTACCTCATTTGAAAGATGATCAAAAAAGGTGTTCAAGGCATTTCCCAAAATTGGACCCATATGTGGACCAAAAATAGATTTTTTGTTAATTTGTTTTTTTTTTTGTATTACAGGTGATTACTTAGACGGGATTTTAAAAAATGTTGACCCGGGGCCTAATGGGAGCCTTGAAAATAAGTCATATCTTTGGATTGAATAGACGTAGAGACTTGAAACTGGGGGCGCATTTGAATGATGGTTAATCGTGTTTAGGGGATTTCAAAATTTTAACCCAAATTTTTTGAAAAATTTATGTTTATCCACCAAATAGAAGCAAAAAAACGAGAGCAAAGCCGTGGATACATGTGGTTGTCAAATATCTCCCTTCCGCTTTTTTCGCTATTTATCAGTAAATAAGTGATATAGACATATAGTATATATATTCTTGATCAACATATTTAGCAAGCAGAGTCCATGTCTGTCCGTCTGCCTTGCTGACTGCCGTATGAGAGATTATCTCGGAGAATATAAGTGATAGGGCCACCATATTTGAAACTTAGACACTCCTGAACCTCCAAGTTTTTCTCTACTCCCATACAAATCTACCCCATAAAGGACAGACAGAGATAAAGAGAAAAGACAGCCATACATACATATTTATGTACTGATATATGTATGTACATGTATGTATACGAGTATTCATTTGTATAAATACAGACTAGCACCCCGAGGAGGCTTTGCTTGCGGATGCAACAAACTAAATCCCGTTTGTATACCATTAAAGAAGGCATCGGGAGCTCTATAAAGTACCATTTCGATGAGACGAGTCAATCTAGCCATGTCCGTCTGTCCGTCCGTCTTTTTATTTCAACGCGATTCATTTGGAGCGTACTTAATATATTCTTTGATAAAATTCGAAATTTACGCTTTTTCCCAGCAAAGTCACAGACTTAGTCAAGTTCGAAAATTAAATTGCTACGTCCCCTCCCCCTCACCGATTATTTTCTTACCACTCATTTTCTGATATTTTCAAGAAAATTATTGTTACTTCTCTATTTTTAGTTTAAAATTTGATACCAATATTGTGTCTAAATATGAATTGTACCCCCACCCAACTAAAAGTTTTATAGTATCTAAGCCACAGATGATAATACATAAACTATTTAAAGATTCGTTTTTTACCGGAGTTAACGTTTTTTCTTGTTTAATTTTATTTTTAAAGTAAAATATATTTTACACATGCTTCAAAATTGGATTTGTCTTTTAATATTTACCTTTACATATCTAATTTCAAGAACTTAATCCATTACTTAGTTCTTAAAATGAGGCCTTGAGTAATGTTTCAGTCCTCTAAGAGGGTCAAAATAATAAAACACCTATCAATCAATATTTAAAGTTCATAGCTTAGATTCAAATTGTGTATTTTGTCCCATATTGGGGACACTCCGTTACTGAGAATTACAATTATGAATAACGAATTATGGTCTGGAGTGCCCATGGCTCGGTAAAGAGGCTTTGGTTCAATTTGTTAAAAACCCTATTAATATGTTCTTATTCAAATATGTAAATGTTGAAGATCGAGGCTTTTGCGTTATTGAGAAATGCAAGTGTAACCCCTGCACCTGTTCATGGATTCCAAATTGGTCAAGTTTTAGAAACCCTGTCTTTACATGTAAAATTTTAAATTTATTTTTATTTTTGTGCCCAAGAGCGTTCGGAAAATTTCAAAATGGTTACAGTGTGAACGGCTAATTTTAGCTTGTCAAAAAGTTTGTAACGCTTCCAGTTCTCTGTACTTTCTGTACTCATCTCCATCATGTACAATATTTGCCAAAAATTTTCAAAATAGTTTAAGTTGTACATAGCTTGTATCATTTCTGAAAAATTTGTGTTAAGAATGTAAAAAATACCAATTTCAAACCTTGCATATATTTTTTGAAAGGTTTTGAAAGTTGCAGAAAAGCCAGAAAATTCTTATTTTTATTAAATAGCCTATTTTTTGGTACATAAAAGGGTGAAAAACTTGGAAGCACTTTCGTTTGTATTTTAGATATTACAAAACCAAAACTCTGCGTAAATCTGGCAAATTAAAAGACATTCTTCACATTTCCTATTAAAAACAAAGAAAATAACATGTTTGCAATTTTATTAGTTTTTTTTTATTTTAACTCCAGAAATTAAAATCAAAATCAAATTACCAATCTAAATCGATTTCATAAAAATTATCTGATAACCAAGGAAGTTGAAAATTTTCAAATGTTGGCTTTAATGCGTTTGAGGCAACGCATTTTTGCATCTTTCTTCAAGTTTTTTTGTTCATTATTCATTTTTTGGGAACTTGAAGGTAGTTCAGATTTCACCTTACTCTCACCTTCTTTTTTAGCAAAAGTCTGACGTAGTGACGCAAAATCGGTTGGTGAGATTTCAACAGTGTGCCCCCCACTTAATGGATTATCGGTTCCGTGAAAGATTTTATCGATGGCGCAAGCAATCTGCTTTGCATTATCTGCGGCGTTGCACTTCGGATCAGAATTCATATTCAATTCGGTGAAAAGTTCTTCGAATTTAGAATCGTTTTCCGAAGGCAGCTTAGAATGCCTGGCATAAATCTCGTACTGATTTGCATCGTACTCTTTGCCATGTTTTTTGTAGATTCGAATCGTTTTAGCGCGTAATCGCTTTTGTAAGTCAATATCATGCATGGATGCATTAAGTGCAACAAGAGCTACATGACAAGCACTGTTCTCCAGATGAAACCCATCTGTCTGACAACTGCTGATGATCGTTTTCAAGACCTCACTGGTATTCACCGAACGACCAAGCAATCTGCTTAAATCAAGCGCGATTTTCGGAATGCTTTGCAACGTGAAAACGGCCCGAGCAAGCGGAGTCAACACAAATTTGTCTCTTGGTTTTAATTCCTTAGGTGTGGTGCGGCACAATACATCAGTCGACAAAAGTGCTGCTTGCTTTAGCGAGAGATATATTTTGTTGTCTAATACAATGGGTTGTACATTGATGGGCTTACGAAAGCGGTAGGAATAGATGAAAACACTTTTGGAAAGCCCAGTCGAAGTTTTGAAATCCATGCGCCACATTTCTTCTTTGCCACTTTGCTTTGAGGCACGCATCTTTGGTCCCAGCTCAAACAAAACCTTCGCTGCGAAACTTAAACTCTCCGATTTTTCATTGGGATTATTGTGAGAAAAGTCAGGACAGACTTTTTGAATTCTTCAACTAGTTTGTCATATTGTAGTCCAACCGGCGGCAGTGCAGTAGCCATTGCGAAATGTATACTAAAAATATAATAGTATTAATTCTAAATAAATTTAGAAAAAAAGCATTGCAAGGGTAGCAAGACTCCTTTGTTTCATTTGTTTAGCTTTTGTGGAATAAACAAATTAAATCACGATATTATGTTACCCACCGAATTTTCAACAACTGTCGGCTACGCCTCACTGAATTCAACTAAAGAGAATATTATTGCTCAGCATTATTTTTATTCAATACAACCAAAAGGCAAATTTACATATATTTTTACACATATTCACAACTGGAAAAAAATGTGCGAGAATTGCTTCGTCAAAACTACCCGGTATTGCAAGGAAATATCGTAAAAGCTGTTATGCTATAATTTTAGTGGAAAGTCGACCTTAGGCTTTTTGTACGAATTCAGCTTTAACTCGTAGCCATATGAAATTTGACCTTTTAAAGAGTCTCAATTTGGAAGATTATCGGTGGATTCACAAATTTAAATCTTAAAAGATTCCCCATTAAACACTCTCAATTAGGACAAAATTGTAAGTATTCGTAAAATGGGCTTTTTAAAGCATCTTATATAGGACGATTTTCAAAGTTTTTATTTGTATAAAACTTATATTACAATCTAGAGAATTTTCTGAGCTTTTCACAATTTGTGCACTTAAAAAAGTATAATTTAAGGCAATATATAATATTTAAACTGATAGAAATGTGGAAGAAGATGTATGCATTTTTGTTAGAATCATTCTGAATTTCTATGTTCTAAAAACTTTTTTTAAATAATTATTAAATATACCACTGTTGCTTTGTCCCGGAAAACGTCTAAATAATTCTAAATAATTACCAAAAACTTTCAATACTATCAATAGTACCCATGATAATTTTGGAGGCCTACATTAAAAAGCATACTTGGAAGTCGTAGTTAATTACAAATTTGGAGTCAACGTTTTGTGGACTAGTACTCAATGTTCCTTTTTAGTTTTGTGTATAAACAGAAGAATATATTTTATTCGTGAAATTCATTGTTCGCAAAATATGCGTATAAACGATGTACATAATAATGCCTTGTTTCCTCGATTAAAACTAAAATCCAATCTTGGGTTTAGAGTGCTTAGGTAGACTTGACTTTTCTTATTTAGAAAAGAGAAGTAAGTTTGTATGGAGACTGTATGTTATTGTAGCCCGATCCGTATTATATCGGTAGTGTATGTATACATAGAATAACACTGGAAGTGGTTCTATCAATTAGGAGTGAATTCATTCAGTCAGTTTGTATGGCGGCTAAAATTATAAATGGGCGTGGCACCTTGATTTGTCATTGGGCGACATTAGAAAAAGGTTTGCTTAATTTCAAGTGAATACATTTTATAAATAATAACTTTTTTCATGTCAAAGAAAAAAGCTTAAGTTTTAAGTTTCATCCCCATAGAATTATAACTAGGCAAATGGGGCCAGACCGATGGACATGGCTAGATCGACTCGTCTCGTTGTGCTGATCAAGAATATATAGACTTTGTAGGGTTGACGATGCCTCATTTAATGCGTTACACAATATGATAATACCCGTTCCGACTATGTGAGGCGAGTATTAAAATAATGTAACACATATGTACATATTAGTGTTGGCAAAAACAGTAATTTTTAAGCAGTAGTGTGATTAGAGACTGCGACTCAAAAATCGCAGTGATTGCAAACAGTGATAAAATCGCAGTTCGCGAAAAAATAATCAGCAAACAAAAACAAAATTGACGCTAACTGAACTTTGTTTTAATTCATAGCAGTGTTTTTTGTTTTTATTTTTAAAATTTAAATTGCACACAAAACAATATTTGGTAAAGATACATTCTGCCGTTTGTTTTACTTTTTTGTATAAAACAAGAAAGAACGCTGAAGTCGAGTACGCTCGACTGCAAGATACCCTGTACCCAATCTTTATGTACCTTAAGTTAAGTCCTAACTATGTAATATAGCTTACTAGCTAATATCCACGGCTTTCCTCGCGTTTTTATACCCGTTAGACATAGTGTAAACGGGTATATTCAGTTTGTCGGAAAGTTTGTAACGCACTAAAGGAGACGTCGTAGTCCCCATAAAGTATATATATTCTTGATCAGCACGATGAGACGAATCGATCTAGCCATGTCCGTCTGTCTGTCCGTCTGTTTGTTGCTATGCGATTCATTCGCTTAGTTTTAAAGATATGGAACTGTAATATTTCTCTAAGCTTTTCTCGGCAACGACTAGGTTAAGTTCGAAAATGAGATTTTTAAGTAGAGCCCCATACAAACTTATCGATTTTTTCGATTTTTTGTTTAAAAAATAGTAATTATTTATGAACATTTATTTAAAAACATTTCTTTTGTCATCCAGGGTCAAAACCAAGACGCCACGCCCATCTTAAGGTATAGTCCCAATACAAATCTACCGCCCATTTTTAAATTTTTGTATGAAAAATAGTAATTATTTACAAATGTATTCCTCCCAATTGGGTAAAATCATTTCTTTTGTCATCGAGTGTCAAACCAAAAATCCCATCCCCATTTTAAGATTAAAGCCCCCATACAAATTTACCGCCCATTTTCGAATTTTGTATGAAAATATTTATTTTTTCTGAATGACTTGAATTAAAATTTGGTAAAATCAATTCTTATGTCAACTCCATCGATATGGTAAAGATCGGGCTAATACAAAAAAAAAAGCCTCCATACAAATTTGATCAAATTCATCGTGAAATTTAATCTAAGCGCCTAGTGAACATATAAACTATTTCAGCTTCGGTTCCACCGAAGTTAACGTTTTTCCTTGTTTTTTTTTTTGTTTGTTTGTTTTGCGTTTTTCCTTCTACTAGTCAACTGAATAAATTCTTAATAAGTGGTGTGAGATATTTTCAAGTCCATTATTTTCAAGTATGATTAATTAACATAATCGCCAAGCTAAACATTGAACCCAAAACATATTATCGGATACCTATTGAGCACAAAAAATATTTTTTTAACCATCCATTAAATGCTATCAATTTTCTGTGTATTCTCATATCAAAGTGCTTTGTATAAACAGAAAAATATATAAAAAAAAAGATTTTAACAATTATTAAAATTTTGGTTCTAGGTGCCACGCTGGACCAAAAGTCCAAATATCAGAAACCCATTCAACAACTAAAAATGATTTTTAGTCATCTTTCAAAGGCGACTAATATCTCTTTTTTGGTTTCAAGGCCCCATTGAGCCATTAGTCATAATGTTCCAAAATCTCGTCCAAGTAATTACCTTTCCGTAATTTAATTCTATAGCAAATTTGAAATAAAAATTAATAATTGATAAAATTTGGGGTTTGGGTCCTCCGTTGGATCCCACGTCTAAATTTCAGTTTCAAGTCTCTACGTCTATTCACTACAAAGATATGGCCGCCCTTATTACGCCTCGGCGCAACAACTAAAAAAACAAAAAAAAAAAAAATTAATAAATCTATTTTGGGTCCACCAAATGGTCTTAGGTGCAAACTGCGGAAATCCCTTAACAACCTCAAAAATATTTTGTAACCATATTTCAAATGCGCCCTATTTCAAGCTTTTACATGTATTCATTCCGTAGATATGGCTTTTGCGGTTTCAAGGCCCCCATTGGGCCCCGGTTCCAAAATTTTTTTAATCACGTCTGAGTGCTGAAACAAAAAAAAAAAACAAAATATAATTGGTCAAAAAATCTAGTCTAGGTCCACCTATGAATTCCAGGACCAACTTTCGGAAATCTCTTGAACAGCCCAAACATATTTTATAACCATTTTTGAAATGAGACCAGTTTCAAGTCTCTATGTCTGTTCATTCCAAAGATATGGCTATTCCAGTTTCAAGTCCATTAGGCCCCGGGTCAAATTTTCCAAAATATTAACCTTCCTCTTCAATCACTCTATCTATTAAAAAAAAACCTCATCAAAATCTGTTGCGTAGTTTTAAAGATTTCAACATACATAGGGACATAGGGACAGAGAGAGCAACTTTGTTTTATATAGGGTGGTTAAGTTTCAAGGGCCAATGTTAAATGTGAACCACACCTAAACGTCAAGTTTTTTCCTGCATTTCTTTTGACATTTCTCAACCTCAGACTAACTCAATTTGAACCATGGAGCAACTCGTTAAAATTATTCAGGCCTATTATGAAAATGGGCGTTCTTGCCACACAGCTAACGAAACAATGGCTCTTTTGCGCGAAAAATTTGATGGCCGAATAATCTCACGTCGCGGGGATGTCAACTGGCCGCCAAGATCATGTGATTTGACACCGTTGGACTTCTTTCTTTAAGGTTATTTGAAAGAAAAGGTGTACGCCCATAAGCCAACAACAATTCAAGAGCTAAAGGGTGAGATAATTCGGCACATTACCGACATTGAACCTCAATTATGCCTCAGCGTCATCGAAAATTTAGACCATTTGGCCGATATTTTGTTCCATACATTATTGAGTCATACCAATATATCATAATGAAAAAGAAATGTCAATAATTTCCTAAATAGTTCGTGTTTTATTCAAAATCAACATCGGCCCTAGAAATTTAACCTCCCTATACTATGTAGTGATTGTATTGGATTTTCAAACAAAAACTTGAAAAATGGGTAAATTTGTATGGGGGTATACCTAAAATTTTTTTTGTCACATTCGGCGATTTATTCACAGTGATTTAAAAACCGAAATGTTGCACTAGTACTAAAGGAAGTGATTTGCGAATTTCGTGTTCCTTATTGAACTTGTTCAGTTATCGGCGATTTTCTGTTTCGCTCTTCACGAACAGTAATACTGTTCAGTAATCGCTGCTTGTTTTTCGCGAACTGTGACTTTATTACTGTTTGCAGTCACTGCGCTTATCACACTGTGACTCAAAAATCACTCTTTTCGCCAGCACTAATTAAAGCAATTAAAATTTATGCTCTATCAAACACAAATGATCACGACGAAAACTTTCATTGCTGCTGAAGTAGTGACGATTATGCTGGTGGTGCATGTGACTCTTTACATGTTTGTGATTCTTATACAGTAAAGAAACCTTCAAAACAAAACATTCCAACACATTTAAAATGGTTGTCACAAACGTTTCGCAATAGTCAATGTTCATCTAGAATTTATTGTCATGCTAACGAAACAATCGAAAACACGTATGATACGTACTTACATACACATACAAATGCACATACACATACAAGGCGCAATCATAGTTCTCTACGTAGTCTACCAAATGCGACCGACCGCCATATGTGGTTAAGTGCAGAACAATTGCATTACTATTTGCCCATGTTGCCTGCCTTTGTAAACACAATCACTATGGTCAACTGGATACATGTGTATGTGTACATCTTATTTTCTTTCGTCTCTGTAAATAGTTTTCAGTGTTGTGGGCATATGCTTTTATGTTTTGATTTCGTGTTTTCCGTAGTTAGAGGGTGGTATACGAGTATGTATCAAACACATCACCAGCAGAAGTCGAAACAAGATAAAATAGAACGTCCAATATCTTTCACGATACCAGTACGCAATCGTATCAAGGACAACAATAATAATAATAACAACAACAAAATGTAGCTTTTATTCTATGTACAAGTCATGTGGCATTTGTATTTTATACACAGCCAACCATTCAAGTATAATGGAATGAGTAACTTTATGGCAAAATTATGGTCTGTGGCACCATCAAATTAGCTTAAGAATTATTGCCAAAACTACTTTAGCAAAAACAAGCACAAATGTTTATTTTATTTGTTTAATTTAAATAAAGATGCGTTGGGGACACATAGGCAATCGATTTTGTATGCCCGTCGCACATAGCGTGTAACGGGTATTATCAGTGTGACGAAAAGTTTGTAAGAAGAGTCACAAAGGTTTATAAAGTTTGGGCAAATATATGTGACAGATAGGTGGAGAGACTTTAGAGGGAACTTAAGAATAAAGAGACACAAACTTGAAGTTTAGATTTTTTGTGAATCACAAAAGTTATCTGGATATTCCATTCCCATTTTAAAAGGGTAGTCCACATGCAAGCCTATCAGAGTTAATTAAGTGAACATTTAATTTGTTGCTCTTTAGGCGTATATTTTAAATATTGGGATGTTCAATAAGTAATGTTGTATCTGTGGTCGAATTTTGACGCTTTATTTATCATACTTAGAATTATCCGATTTAAGTCAAATAGGCACCGTTTCGTTCGCAAACCTATTGCCATTTAGAAGACAATTTCATTATGCCCCCTTATAAAACCCCCTCTCTATTTGCAAAAAACTCAGACAACCAGTTTTCGCAAGCCTTTTTTGAGGCAAACGTTGTACCACCAAGAGCGATTTGCATGGCCCGGATAAGATGGTAGTCACTTGGTGCCAGGTCTGAACTATACGGTGGGTGCGATAGGACATCCCAACCGAGCTCCCGTAGCTTCTTGCGGGTCATCAAAGATGTGTTAGACCGAGCGTTGTTCTGGTGGAGCACTACACCCTTCCTGTTGGCCAATTCTGGCCGCTTCTGGTCAATCGACTGCTTCAAACGCCATAGTTGAGCAGCTCAAGGTGGATGATTCCCTTCCAATCCCACCACATTCTCAGCAAAACCTTCCTGGCCGTCAATTTGGGCTTGGCGATGGTTTGGTCCTAAATAGCGAAAACGCGCGCATGAGCATTAAAACGTTTTACAGTCCGCAATTCTTAATCGATTTTTTTGTTTTTTATGAATTAGGATTAAATTATTAACCATTTTTTTTTTTGGCGAGTGCTATATTTTTTTTTTGTTTTAACAATATTTATTGTTAATATCAACATATTTTGCACAAAAGAGAAAAGTTGAAAATTTGTTTTAAATAACTTAATTTTATGCTAAAAAACAAAAAATGAGTTGCAGTTAATAAAAATCTGTATTATAACTTGTTTAAACAAATTAGTGTTGTCTTTCGATAACTGTCTATTTAATATACCTAGAAGCATTCAGTTTTTTCTAAATTTACATTTGGTCGACCTCATATTAATATTACTATAAATGAGACAAGATATCAATAAATTACTATCTGACTAATTGTTTAAGAAAATTATTAGTATAATTTGCTAACTTTTGATTTAAAACACATAGAAACATGCAGGTTTCTTTCTAAACCTACAATTACTCGACCTCTTCTTAATATTATTATATAATAAATCAAATAAAATTGGAACAGTAAATTATTATTTTAGAATTGCACTTTTTACTTACGTGAAGGACTGTTTGCTGTAACTAGTCAATTTTTATAGAATGAAAACACATGACGTATCAAAACTTATTTAAAAAGTAAAATATATTTTTCAATTTTTACATCCTCATTGTTTACACTTTTGTTCCTTTTAAATTTTGAAATAAGAAACTTCGATTGTTTTGGAGTTTTTGATATTAAAGTTCTTTTGATATTGCTCTATTTCAGAATCGTCAGAATCTTCTTGATCTTTATTGTAAAACATATCAGCGATCTCGGCTGGAAGTTCCTTTTCTTAGGCGATGTATTGCTGACGTATTGACTGTCTACGAATGGATCTGAAGTGATCAGAAGACCGTTAAAGATATCAGTCATATTGTCAATCCTTGAGTTTTTTCTTGCGTAATTTGTACTGAAGGATTTAAAATCTTTATGCCTTCCTTCTAGTGGTTCTTCGGAAAGCACACCAACTGGAAGGATAGAATTTTTCATTATTGCCTCTCCATGAAGTAATATTTTATGTACTGTTGGCGAGAAGTTGAACCAGCCGTACATTGCATTAAAGTCCTTAGCAGCTGATAGAGCATATTTGCCAAATTTTGGAGCATCAATTTTTTACTACTATTAATAGCGATAAAAATATTTGCAAATCGATTATTTAAATCTTCATTTACTCCTGTAATTTTAGAAGTAAATTTTTATGTCACCAAAGAATCGATGAGAAGTATTTCCGTCATTGCTTGATCCAAACCCATGCTTTGGAGTATCAAGAAGCAGTCCTGTTTCTTTCTTAAAAGCAGTTTGTATGGAAGATTTTTTCTCATTCATTATGTTTTTCTCAGTTTCAATTAATTTAGTTCCTGTCTTTCACCTGTTCTGAGGAAGAACTAATCTTTAGGCAAGATGAAGAAAAATTCCATGAAATTTATTCTTGCATGGAGAGGTGAAACTCCGTATTTCATTTATGTTTTAATTGCCATTTTCAGTAATTGTGCTTAACTTTTTTAAGTTTAAGATCTCTTCTTGCATCCTCTTATATTCTTTCTCAACCGCTTCGTTAGTCTCCTTCTCGTATTTTAATCGCACAGGCCTGCAAAGTCTTGTGGAATTCGGAGCAGGATTTTCCCAAACAATACTTTTGGATCCATTCTCAATTACAACTGGCACAATGGCTGTAATGAAGATAGAAGAATCATTAGCATTTGAAGCCAGAGCTTGAGTCCATTCAAAAAGTGTAACTGCCAACGGAATCAGTATCTATCGAAGCTATTAATCGTTCTCCTGTATGGTCCAAAAGGCTTTGCAATTTAACAACTGCTTCTGTCTCCTTAATAGAAATATTTTCTGGGTAGCACTTCTTTTTTTCGTCGACAATAGCATGACCATATGATGGAAACATTTTTGGCACCTTTTTCTTCTTTGACCACTTTTCGTTTACTTTACTGTTCCCTAGTTAGCTTCATTTCTGTTATAAGGGCAACAGCTTCCGTTTGCGTAAGAGATTCCGGCAGCGTTTCTGATTTTTCCAATGAAGACAGAATTTTTTTCCTCTAGTTGGTGACTCACTCAATTGTTGCACTACATTCGAAGCACTTAAGTTACCATCCTTCTTCAGACTTGAAGAAGTTGAAAATAGTAAAGCACTGCTTTCTTCTTTTCTTAATTCCACAGTTCTTCGTCGCTTTTTGTGATTTACTTAGGGAAGTAAATGATTGTAAAGATCGTTCCTTACGTTTGTTGTCCAATGTTGGCTCTTCTTTAGTTAAAGAATTATTATTTGGAATTACACTCAGCTTTAACCAGTCCGTATACTTTATATCCATTGCTTTCTCATTTCTTTGGACTGATTCCCATTTTTTGTTCCAGAGCTTGTTCAGTGCTTTCTCTACGTGTTTTTGTAGTGTTGATGAGGAATCGTCGTCCTAAGTTCCGATACAAATGTTCTACAAAATTAAAAAATTTAATGAAACTTACAAAATTTAAATTTTATATTAATAAAGTAGAGTCCTCGAAACATCTTTATAAATTAATTAATTTTATCAATTAAGTTAATTTTATATTTTATAATAAATTTTATAATAAAATGTTTGAAGTGACTGTAATGTTTATTTAGGTGCTGTCGTGATCTTTCTTGATTTAGTGCAAATGGACTAAATTCCACTTTATAATGAATACGCAAGTATCTGCAGATCAAACATGGGTCAATGTTCTCTCCATAAGTTTCTCTGTATTCCCAAATCATAGATTTAGGTGCATTCCATTAAGAATTGAAAAAAACATTCAAAAAAGTGAAAAAACCGCCAAGTGTTCCAGTTTTACAATGCGTATACCAAAATAAGCAATAAAATATGGAGTTTTTTTGTTAAAATACAGACCTTGACAATTAAAATCCATTAGTCACATGTTACAATAAGTTAAAAAAACATTAAAATGACACGTTATTGAAGTATTGTGCAAGTTTCTCTTTTTTAACATTTAAATACAGTAACAATATTTTACTGTACAAACATAATTTATTTCTTCGATGCTGGAGACAAATCATTGAAACAATATTCAGCTTTGGTACCTGTAAAGTATCACATACATGTCTCAAATGTTAAAATACATTTTCGAAAATAATCGGATTTTGCCTTTATGCGCGCGTTTTCGTGATTTCGGACCACTGTGCCGCGCTTCAGCCACGACCTTTCTCGCTGGACGTTATCGTAAGTGATCCACTTTTCATCTCCAGTCACCATCCGATTTATAAATGGGTCGAGTTAGTTCCGTTTCCAGCGTATCACAAGCGTTTATACGATCCAAAAGATTTTTTTGCGTTAATTCATGTGGCACCCAAACATCTAGCTTTTTTTGAAATGCCATCTTCTGCAAATGGTTCCAAATGGTTGCATGTCTTATACCCAGTTCCTGGCCAATCGAACGAGTGCTAACATGTCGGTCCTCTTGGATGATTTCGACTATTTTATCGGTTTCTAAGAGGATTGGCCTACCAGTACGGGGTACATCTTTGACATCCACTACACCAGAACGAAATCGATTGAACCAACGCTGTGCTGTGCGAATCGTTACAGCATCGGGCCCATAAACTTCGCCTTCGTTGGATTTTTACCTCTCAGGTAGTAAAAACGTAAAATATGGCGAATTTCTTGCTTTTTCTCCTGAAAAACGATAAAATCATAAGTT
>JAEIFJ010000744.1:0-13124 GCA_018903435.1 Leucophenga varia
ACACGCGTACACTGACACTAACAGCCGCACAGCCAGCAAACAGAGGTTGCCACACAAATAGAGCCAAACAATTGAAATGACAACATGGAGATGATGAAGAAGCAAAAAGAAGCAACCGCAAATGGCATTTTGTATAAAAATTAATAAACAAAAAAGCATAAATGCAAACAAAACGAAAAATCAACATGGTTGTGAAACACATAACTCACACAAAGTCACCAAAGCCCCCCCCATACAGAGGAGTACACCTACACGACACACAAAAGTATGCTTAAAAAAAAAGAACTTACTCACGCAAACAGCCACAGCAGCCATAAATGCCGCAAGTGGGCGTTAGCTGGGCGTGTCAAAAGTGTCGACATATTTTTATCGCTTACATTTTCGTTTATTCTGGATTTTTTTTTTTCGTTTCTGCATTTGTTGCATAAATTGCCAATGAAATTACAGAATATACGTGGTGAGACGGCACACAGCTTGGTTCGTTCGTTGCGGTTATCACGTTATGGCCAAATCGTTGCCAGAGCTAAGGGGAAATTACAATCATAAATCAATTTTCAAAAAAAACATTTCGCAAGCAATTTAAATGCCATTTATGTTAGCAAAGCAACTAAATTGCATTTCAATGCAGACATCGTAAATTCCATGCACAATTTATGAACTGTAATTATTTATTACAGTTCGTTGCGTTTCAAAAACAAAAAACCAAATACGTAAAAAAAAGTAGAATATATATACAAATATATTAAAATCTAGTTAATTGAATTAGCACAGTAAAGGCAAAAGTTAATAGGTTTTGTTTCAAATTCCCTTAGTAGTCTGATAGATTTGCTCAATTGAAATCAATTTGCTCGGTAAATCAACAGTTCCAACTTATAGTTAACTGTAACTATTATTGTAACCCTTACCCGATATTATCGCTATAAATCTTTCCACTTCTCTTCACTTCGCCTTCACTTCTCGCTCTGTAGATTCGCCGCAGAACTCAATTCGCATTAAATCAAACACTGAGTTTGCAGTAAATTTTAATTAAATGCGTCGCTATAAAAATGCAGCAATAAATAAGCGACATAAATGTGGAAACACGTAAACAACAAATACATAAAATCTGTAATTGAAAAGAAAAGCAACAAGAACAAGAGGAAACGTTCAACGGTTGTCGAAAGATGCAGCCAAAAAAAATCAATTTAATTGAATAGAAAGAAACCAATAGCAAATGGCCAAAATTAATTACAATTTAATTATGAAATTAGCTGAGAGACAAAATTTATGAATTACCAAATACTACGTTATGCATGTAAGTAGCGCAATAAACCGTATTAATAGAGTATCTACTAATTACCATAGCTATTAAATTTGTAACTCAGTTCGCAGCGAGAGCGACCCCAAAGTACATTTCTAAATGAACGTAGTGAACGTAGAGTAAATACGATACCAGAGTATGAAAACCCCGAACAAATTCTATAGTTAATTAAGTGTAAAACCAAACTAAACATAAACATCAAATGAAAACGAAAGTGAAAACGAAAAAGAAAACGAAAAGGTCAAAAATAGCTGCGATACACATTAAAAATTCGAATGCAAATTGCGACTGGCAGAACGTTGACAAAGGACAACCAAATAAATGACGAGCCCCTTTCCCGCTGACCCCTTGGGTCATGCTGCTGCTGCCCCCATAGAGTGCTAATAGCATTCCTCATTGCATATGTGCAAAGGGATAAGCTTCAATTCCACTCGACTAATTAGAGGACGAAAAAAGGAAGGTTAAGGAAATATGTCTGTTTTCATGTTTCAAGTTATGATTATTTAATTGTATTTATATTTTAAAAGTAAAGTTATTGATTCAATTTCAATCTAAATTCCCTATTAAATTCATTACCACTATAAAGTCAATTAAAAATGTATAAATTTAATTGAAAACATATGAAAAGAATTTGTAATTATTTTATATTAAAAAACTTAGTTTTTATTAGCTAATTTGGAAACTTTTGCGCCACTTTAACTGAGTTGGCTTTATAATAAGGCAACCGTCGCAAAGTATGCTACAGAAATATTTACGCCGCGACTAACTCGCTCACTCATGTGCATATGCGTGTGTGTATGTGTCTATGTGTGTGTCTCTGCGATGTAACTTTACAAGGTCAGCATAAATTTATATCTGGCTGACACTTTATGTGCGGCTTAGGCGCCTTTTTAAAATTTTACGATTTTTGCGAGCCGCGTATGAAATTCGCCCGCTTCGCTAGGCACAATTAACATGTGACAAGCACACGAACACATACACGCACGCACGCCCATAGTGGGAGTGGGAGTGAGAGGTGTACACACCTGGACAGTCCCGCCCACGCTACGGGCGAAGGCGTTTCATTTTTTAGTCCAAAAGGTCGTCACAGCTGTGGGCAGCATAAAAAGGGCAGCTGCTTTTGAACATCGCACACACCACAGTGTGTGTGTGTGTGTGTGTGTATGTGCTTGTTTGCATGCGTGTGGTGGTGTGTGTGTGTTTTGTTGACACAAAAAGGTGTTTGCCTAAAGTGGATGACAGAAAAAATAGGAAGGCATTGCGAGGGGGACACGCAGGTGGCTGGCGGCAGATGGCATAAAGGTGGTCAGTCGGTAGGCGCGTTGTCATTTGTCGGCGCGCTCGAAAGTGTGCTATAGAAATTTGAATTCATCTACAGTTTTAAACGCTTTCCATGTAGTGTACTAAGGACCAATTACCAAAATGAATTCTTTAAAGATTATTAGTAGAGAACAAAATAAAAAAGTAATTCAATAATTTGCAATAAATATACATACATACATTCATATACATACATATACGTATAGGAATACTTATACCAAATAAGATATATTGAATATTGACTTACATAAATGCAATTTAGTAATTATACACAAAAGCAAAAGCCCATATTTATACATACGATTATAAACGAGTATATATACCTATTTATAGTCTAGTTCGATTAGTGGATCAAGCGTTGGCATTATTCGAGTTGCAATTCATAGGAATATTACTTCAAAACCGTGTACTGTTAATTAGCCGATTAGCTCAAGCAAGAGGAGAGTTGCTCTGTATAAAAAATAACTGTAATATACGCCCCCTATAAATACATACCTATACTTTGATATATGATACATACATGCATATATATATATACACCCACATATATATATACATATATTTTATAAACAACTTTTACTCTTTAACAATAACAAGTTTTAATACTCTGTCTTCAGCCTTAACAAACAAACAAAAAACGAAAACAAAATGAAAAATGAATAAAATACTTTATCCAAAGATCGCTCAACGGATTCAGATTGAACCTAAGCACTTGTTAGTTACCTATGTTTAACTGTAAATAAGCTTTAAAATCGTTACTTACATTTTACGCCAACTTCGTTTGTTTTGTTATTAACTTAGCAGGATGTTCGAAAAACCTATGTGATCCAACAATTTCTTCTCTTCCATGAAGCAAACGAAAAACAAATGATTAATAAAATAAAAAACCTAATGAATATCGAAAGGCGAACAAATTATTAACAATTAAATTAAAATATACATTAAAACAAATTATGTAATGCATTGACTTAATTAGCTGAGATGTTAAATAATTTCGCAAAGCATTTAGCAAAAATTAATGAAAACCAACCAGAAATATTACAAAAATATATATTATACAATAAACCAAAGCATAAAAACTAAGAGAACAAACAATTGAAATGGTTTTATTAATGGTAATTTTAATAATTGAGTACAAAAAAATGAATGTAATTTAATTAAGGGGAACTTCATTATTTAAACATTATTTTTTTTTAATTGTATTAATATTTTTTAATGTCTTATTATTGTATGTATTATTATTGTATATTTTTAAAATTTCTAAATTCATTTTATTTTATGAATATTTCAAAAGTATAATAATTTCCTTTAAACATTGTTTTCTTTCTTGTTTTTCTTGATGTCTTTAAACCTCATAAGAATGGTGTTGTCCAATTCATAATTTATGATTTTTCCTCCGGGTCTTTGAATTTAAGCCGTAAAATTTAATCAGAAGCAAAAATGCGCTAGGCACACACACGTCGCCTGTGTCCACAAATCAAATCTGCACCTCTGGGGGCCAAATTAAAAATGAAATATTACCATGTGAGCGCCCAAAGTGTGCTATTGAATTTTTGCAAGCAAATGCAAAATCGAAAATGTAAAGCATGAAGCGTAGAACATGCGAGTGCCTCCCCCCCGAAGAATTGCAAAATCTGCATAAAACATGTAACGAGCTGCAGTTCGACTCCGGCCGACCGCAGCACCTTAGCAACGTTTGTTGGCCAGGTCCAACAACAAAGGCGGCACGCAAATGCCCACAAAATGTTCGCCTGGCATGCAATGGCCAAGCTAAGGGACTGAGGGACTGTGGGGGGTGGGGGATTGAGTGACGGACGAACGGATGTACGAACGTTGGCAAACTTTTCGACTTAATTGGCCAATTGTTTGGTAAGGCGATGAACACGAAAAAGTGTTGCATATTTCATGGCGCTCGCGGCGTCTTAAAGAGGCGTCACAGCTAAGCCAAAATGGGGGGGCGGGGCGTACAATTTCGAAAAACTATCATTACGATAGCTAACAGTTAATTTTTGAGAGCAAGGCGTATGTCCTGCTAATTGCCGACTAAATGAAGCACACCAGAGGGCAAAAGGCAAAGGCGTTGCAGAGTTGTCAAGTGCCTGCATGCAAGTAGCTTAAGAGCTCAGAGTTTACAGACCAAAGTCCCCAATTAAGCTGCACAATGACCGCAAATTGCAGGCCACTTAAAACGAAACCTGACCAGTATGAAATGCACAATCAGAGCCACTTGAAAAGCCATCAGCCTTGAAAGAAAATATGCAGTATAAGCGTCGATTCAAGTGCAACACTTGATTGCCATTTATCTATCTATTCCAATTATAATTCGCTTGAGGCTATTCAGGCTTAAGTTTCATTTATTTGATTAAGAAGCAATTTAAATTATTTTAAGAAGGAGAAAGCCTTCTGTCTGTTGGTGTTTCCACATTGAAATTTGATAAGATTAAATTTCATAACACTATTTAGTATTTATTTATTACTATTTAGTTTTCAAAAGGCGAAAGATAGAAGCTTTTCTTAAAACTCTTTAATTTCCTTAGTTGCATTTAAATTCAAGGCAATATAATTAATCAAACTATGAGCTTGAAATGTGCTTTAAAAAAATAAATATATTATATTTTATTTTCTGATTTTCAATCTTTAATCTATTTATCCATTAATTAATTATATTTTGAAACAACCTTATTCAAATTATATTCATTTAACTTACATCCGATATTATTTCTATCAACTGGTCTGTTGAAATTTAATAAATAAATAATAATTTATGAGAAATGCAAATTTTTCGTATGGCTGTTTGCTTTATATTTTATATATTTCTGTCATATTTTTATTCCAAGCACACAGAGTCTTTATTTCTGGCGCTGCCCCAATGCCAATCAATTGCTGGCCAATGTCCCCTCGCTATGACGAGGGTCCCTCCAGCAGTTAAGAGTTTGTGAATTATTCTTCTTTTGCTCTATTTTCCAAGACCACGTCGGACAGCTGCCAGACCGTAGTCGAACTCAATACGAGACTGTCGGGATAATACGAAATGTATATAAATAATTTACATATCGCATGGTCACGCACAAATCATGTGAGGCAGGCGCAGTCACAGGCACCAACTGACAACAACGGACACTGCGAACAAACTCTCCATCATTCTCTCCCCCCTCTATACACAGCTGCCTCTTTCTTCATTTCAGTGTTCTCCAACATTGTTCGAAGAATATTGCGCTGGGATTTTGGGGCTGGTTCGAGGCTGAAGCTGCATGATGCGTATAAAAGTGACAGTTCAACATGGAAACACACTCAAAATGTTAATTGATATGCGAGGCAAACAGCGGAATGGGGGGGACAGAAAGTTTTACTGGTCCAGAGGCGTTCGCGATGAATATGATGGTCATGCCAGTGAAAGTATTAACAGTCATCGTATAACAGCATCAATAAATAAAGATTCTAAATTCTAAATTTAGCTTTTGTTTAATGAAACTTAATTCACTATTTTAGCTTTTGCGTACTTTATTTTTGGTTTTGAGTATCAGTTTATTAATTCGTTTTATAATTTTAAATACAGTAAAATAAAAGTTTAACCAGAAATAAAGTTTAACGAATTATATACATATAGCGTTATAGAACTAAATAACATTTTTCAAGTTTTTGACAACCCAAATAATAACTCTAATCTCTAGACATGAACGATTTTTTATATAAATCTTAGTTCTAACTAATTGTCTCTATGAATACATGTCGGTTACTGTTTAGTTAAATCATTCATATATATTTTCCTTTAATGTTGGAAATGTTTGCTAATGTTCGTTGCTTTCTTTTGCTCAAAATGAATATACCCTCTGTAAAGGTATACAAATGTCAATCACCCTGAGTAGTGTCATTCTGTAAGTGCCAATCCGTTATTCAGTGTAGGTTTCTTTCAAAAAGTCATCTAGTAATAACAGGCACATAGAAAAAAACACAAATAGAAACAATTAATTATCACAATAAGACAGTACATGTGTCCCTATGAGTTATTGTTATTATTATTATTTATGAATGAAATTCCGTATCTTCATAAAAAATATAACTTAACTAATTAAAATAATTTAAAATCATTTAGTATTCATAACCATTTGCAGTATTTTATTTCCTTGGTTATTTCGGCAGCACCACAACTGGTCACACTTACTTGCACATTCTAGCATAAAATTACAACAGCTGTTACCTTAGTTGTGTTGTTGTTGCACTGCTCAGGTGCTTACGAGTTATTTATCAATCCCTTTCGGGTGAATGAAAATGGACATGGACAACCTGAACGACGATTGCGTATGCATTATATTGGAATACCTCTCGCTGACGGATCAAATGGCAATGGCACGCAGCTCACTGCGCTACGAGCAGCTGCTGTGCCAGATTGTATGGCGGAAGCCACGATACCGTGAGGTCTCCGTGTCGGATCCAATGTTGGCACCACTCTGCAAGGATGACTATATGCTGTTCTTCGAACTGACCAGCTCACAAATGGAGAAACTGTACATCTGGAATGTACACGAGAAGGCTTTCGATTCGTATCTTGGCCGACATTTGCTGCGACCCGAACTAGCCTTCTATCTGCGCTTAGACCTAAGCAATCTTCAGGAGCTTTGCATCACCGATAATCACATGAACAACAGCATGATACAAACCGTAACAAAGAGTTGCCCCAATCTTCGTAGCTTGAGCGTGTCCAGTGCCTACATAACCGGTAAATTTATGGTCGGATTGAGTAAACTGAAGAGTCTTGTGGCACGCGAGTGCTCCATCGAGGGCGCACACTTAACCGAGCTACTGGCAAAACTTCAACTGACCACATTGGATCTGACCTCTAACAAGCACAAAGTGGAGGAGACAATCCTGCAAGCGCCTGCCTCGGGCTTGGCCCATCTTCAGAGATTAGGAATTTCCGATGCCCAGGATTGCGGCTTTCGCATTGCCGAACGTTTGCCAGAGCTCAAGGAGCTTGTGGTCAGTTTTCATGACATGCAGGCTCAAGATCTGCGCGATATGCTGGAAACCACGCGAGAATTGGTTGAGTCATCCAAGACAGATTTTCCCAAGCGCCTGCAATTGATCATGTGCAATGTGGTCGATGTTGAAGTGGCTCTAGAGCAGATAACTGGTCTGGAAACACGCAGTCCCCGAGAGTCCCCAAAGTTCTGCGAACTTCTAAAGATAATTTACAAATGTAAATGAGCTATAGTGTCTATCTATGCCCTGCAGAGATTATTCGAATTAAGATATGCCCAGTATGTTATCTTCCACGTGTATATATGTATTTTTAGAATGTTAGTGTAGTAGGGTATCTCATTCAACTGTGTTGGTCTGTCAAACGGGTTTTTGTGCACTCCAGTCTAGTCTGTTAAGTGTTTCCTTTTGAAGGAACTGTTATTGTAATTTCGAAACTTTCGGAAATATCTATTGTTAACCTTATATTCCAAATATTTGCTGAGTAATACAATACTGATAATTCAACAAACCCCCTGTCTATGTTTTGTTTATTTCTTGACTTTCATTTTTTTAAGCTGATCTGCTTACCCAGAGTCTTATCAGCATTTGCCAAGCTCAAATTTGTTCTGATAATCCGATGCCTCTGTGCAACATAACCGTTTTATACCCATAACAAACAAATAACTGCAATAAACTGTTATCAGGTTACTAAGGGACCATATCACTACTTGATTTATTATTGATTGATTTAAGTCCCAGTCAAAACTATAGATTATTTTGCAATCAAGATAAATATAACTTAACTGTTTTGAAATACGTAATTCTTATAAACGTTAATGTTTCGTATAAAGGTTATAAACTTTATTTGAACAGTTTTACAATTAGTAGTTAGTCCATTTTCGGTTGTAATTATTAGTTTTGCTGGCAATATGCCAAATTTAAATAAAATAAATTCAATTATAAAATATCTCTTCTTGTAATTTACGTAATTTTGAGAGAACGATGAATTCAATTGTGCTTCAATTGCAAATTGAGGTATACAATGTATGAAAGAAAGTGTACAGTTTCAAAGTTGTATAAGAACGGGTCCTAAATATGAGAACAGTACGCCAGAGAAGATCGTCCAGGGGAGGGGTGCCAGTCCCAAGGCAGGCGGCGGCAAACATGCCGGCGGTAACCTAATACTTGGGACTAACCGTCTGGGGGCGTACATCATGCCGAGGGAACTCAAGTAGCCAGAGCTATATGACATAAGTATGGCAATAATATTTAAATACACAGTGAATTTGAGCTTACTTAAATTGTGTAGCTCTGAGGCCCCAATCATATATCGGAAGTGTATAAATAGCACCCCCTTATACATTCATGCAGGTCAGCCCTATAAGCTTGCCTACCTATCTAGAACCCCTAAACTTTACTTCCGTCCGCACCTCATGTCTTTAGCTCTATAGAGCAAGTCGGCGACTGACATTACCCCTAGGAATGTGACAAGAACACATATAAAAAACAAATATTGACAAATTTCGAGGGCTACAAAAGTCGCGCGCGTCGCGTCGTCCGTGAGTTCATTGAGAACTCACGAAAGACTCGTTTCAAAGCGGCGCATGTGGGGTATGGGGCCCCGCATTATCAAAGTCGAGAAACAGCAAAAAACATCGCGCGTTACCCAACAATTTTATAATGACTCGAGTGGTAGGAGTTCCGTAATAGTATATGAACGATATACAATACCAGTGTCGCCAATAGTGCTCAACTTATGTATGTACTGTGGCAATTATGAAATATATCAGTTGCATAGAACTATATACTGTGTCGGGCTATAAGCTGTTATTGTTTCGGCACTATATGGGGGGAGTGTCACGTCTATATCCAGTCTAATTTTTGCATATAAAAGCCCGTTTTGTCGCCAGTTAAATTATAGTTTCATTGATTACTACAACCAACAAAACTAGCTTGTTCAACATGAAGTTCCTGGTGAGTAATCCTGAACGAGTTTCACCCACTGGACATTGTAACTAATCCCTTCTTCTTTGCCTTCTCCTTTGTAGATTTGCCTTGCTTCCCTCGCCCTTGTCGCCGGCATCAATGCCAATCCCTATGGCAGCAGCAACCGTGCCCCAGATCAGGTCTGCTCCACCTCAGGCTGGAGCTCTCTCAGCTTGGCTGCCTCTCTCTCTTTTCGAGAGTTCATACAATAAAAATACGACGGCTTAGGTTTTGTCTGCTGCTTGGTTAGCAGTTGCCCCGGCTCCTCTCTCTCCCTCTCCCCACTCATTCCTTTGTCGATTTTCGACGGTTGCCGTGGTCGTCGTCGTGCAATCGATCTTGCTCTTAATCCCGCTCCCCAATCGCCAGCCATTCGTTTGTGTGCTCGATTTATGTACAACACTACATTTGTGGCCTACAGCAGGTAGGAGCATGCAACACTTGTAAACAGAGTAAATTGTGGTTGTTGTTGGTTTAATTTTGCATAGCGATCGACACGGACGAGAACAGACTTTTGGGAACAGAACAATTAACCGAGATAATTGAGAATCTGTTGTTGTAGTATTGTCGGGTCTTATGTCTGAATGTGAGTGAGTATAATGTGTGAAAACACTGCAAAGCTACTGAGATTTTTTAAATCAAATCAAAAGTATCAAAACTGGATGAGAGGCAGGCACAGGCAGAGACAGAGCCAGGGAACTCTTAACTGGTTTGCTTTTTCGCTGTTTTCGTATACACACGGGCACAGACACAGTTAACACTTTTTTCACTAATTGCAGCACGGCTAACTTTTAAATATTCAACTGTTTCGCAGCAGCAGAGCAGAGCAGCTAAGCGACGCGCGCACCACGACTTCAACGCGAGAACGGCAGAGATAGAGACACCGAAAGAGATGAGAACAGAAGATGTGTAGACGGCAGGTGAGTGCGATTGTTGCGTGGGAAGATAATCTCTCTTTAACTTCGCACCTCTGTTCGTTCAATAAATTAACAGCAACAATTCTTCTGTTTATTAATTGGCTGAATTTGTTGAGTAGAAAAAAGGCTGCTGCGCACCCGCACAAAACACGTCCGTTCTCCGCCGAAGCAACAACAATTATGACGCATAACATACTGTAAACGATTGGAGCTTGGGGAAATGTTATACTCAAATTGGCATGCTTGGTTATGTTACTCACATGAACTGTTAACGCACTGTTGCGTCGTCGTGTCTTGTTATCGCGCACTGTTGTCCAGCTATCGATTACATTTACCGGCATCGGCACAGGGTGTTGCTTTTGTCGTGGTGAAGGAAAGCACCCCACTTTTTAGTATCCTTGCAGTTTACTATCGAGTTTTTTGTGTGTCCGTCTCGTAATTTGTGGGCGGATATACAAAAATATTCGTATAAAAAATAGAAAAACAGCACAATTTCGAATTGAATGCAATATTAACCTGTGAATAAGTGCAAAACACAAAACTGGCTTCCAAAATATAACCAAATACGCTCGCCCAAAAGCAATAAATCGAATTTTCACCAATATCGCATCACCTATGTTTGTGTTCGTGCATTAAATAATAGTCGATAAATGCAAATAGAAGAAAATCCGAAGCAAATTTCGCAAGGAGTCTCAAGAGAGAAAAGTGAAAGCAAATGAATTATTAAAATCTGTCTTTTAAAAGAAAACTTAAACAGTTTATTGATTATTCCAGTCTGCAGTTGTGCGACGCGCAACTAGAGAATATATACAGCATATTTAAAGGCGTAGTAGATTCTGCACTTTAAGAAGCCCCCGAGAAGTAGGCAAATCCTTAAGGAATCGTAACCAACACACACATACGTATGGAAAAATCGATAATCGAGTCGAGTGTGTGTGTGTGTATTTGTAACTGTAATGCCGGCGCGTACTACTGACCAACAACAACAACAGTAACGAAAACGAAAACAACAACACGAAGAGAAGTGCAAAGGATAAGCAGGAAAAGGAGTGCAGCCGTAAACAAAGTTGCAACTCAGATAACGTGTCAAATGTCAAAAGTCAGCGAACCAGGTCGACAGTGCATACCGTAAATGTACAACCACCCACCACCACCCTGTGTGTGTGTGTCTAGTGTTGTGTCCATTGCACAGATAATTACGCTGTGTGACCGACCGGTTCAAAAATAAAGCAACCCCTTCTCTCCCTCTACCCCCCACAACTACGATAACTGACCGCCCCGGTAAGGGCAGTTAACCGCCGCCATTAGACGTCATACGAATGCCAACCAGTTCATTGTAGCTACCATGCAGACGCTGCGCAAGAAAACGAGTCCTTGTAAATGTAAGTTAATTTTAGAAAACTAATTAAACATTAAACAATCACACACACCCTACACAAATCAAAACAAGGTTATTCACTCGATATTTATATTATTTATCGATTACTTTCAATAACCTGTGCCAGGTGCTGCAAGACACAACAAACAAATCAAGGTTAAATATTTATATAATTTATCGATTTATCGACTCTCAATAATCGAACCTCTACCAGGTGTTGCATGACACACGCGTCTGATCGTCTCTAGTTCTGCTCATATGACAGCTGCTGCGCCGGCGTCGCGTCGCTCTCGCAGTCGGCAGGTGGTGCAGCTGCTACTGCTGCTCGCGTTAGGATTTTAGCAAACAACAACAAGAACAACAGAAACAGCAGCAGGGAGAGCACAGATCATGCTCTCGCCCGCGCGCGCCTTTGCTCTCTTTCTGCTCTCTTGCGCTCTCTCAGAACACACTCACACACACACGCGTGCATACTGCACATATATTTGTTGGTTTTTCTGTACGTTTTTGCAAAGAATACGCGCTAAATAATAGTGAAATTCCAGTGTCTGCCAGTCGGTGTGCCTGCGTAAGTGTGTGCGTGTGTTTGCCTTTATATGCTCTGCTTCACTCCCACTCCCACAGAGGGCGCAGCATCGCATCGCATCGTTTGTCGCTCTTCCGTCATTCATTCATTGCCTGAGCGCCATTCGTAGCGGTTCGTCGTCGTCGTCGTCGACGTCGCAGAAATTAATTAAACTAGTGGAAAACACGAAAAATACGTCGCGAATAAATAAAGCGCTTTTATTTGTTATTTGTTTTTATTGTTTGTGCGCTGGAAATGCGCTAAACGCGCACACAGATCACCAAATACAAACACGCACACATCGAGAGAGAGAGAGAGAGTGAGACGGGTGCAGAGAATGTGCCGAGATAACGTTAACAGAGATTGGCTAACACGAAAATGGTCAAGTCGCTGGTCTCCAAGCTGCAGGCATCTTCGAATCTCTCGCTAGCGCAAACTTTCGGCATCGGCGGCGGCAGCAGCGGCGCAGAGGAGACGAACTATTCAAAACGTTTGTTTGTTTTTCCAACAGATACACACACACATAAACACTCACACACTCACACACACACAAACACTGAGCACACTTGAGATTGATTTGCATTTTTCCACAATATTCCCAAACAGATCGCAATGATCCCGGACGTTTCTTCGGCGATGGCGTCCAGTTCAAGGCCAAGTTGATTGGAATACTGGAAGTGGGCGAGGCACGCGGGGATC
>JAEIFJ010000745.1:0-12637 GCA_018903435.1 Leucophenga varia
CTCTTTTTCAAGTGAACACTCAAATGCCAATGGAAAATGCTGCTGACTTGTTGATGCTGCCCCTGCAGGCTCCTTCCGCCGCAGGCTAAACAACTTTGTTGAAGATTTTATTGAATTAAACCAATTTCGTATGCATGTGAATGCCGCCGCAGCGCAGAGCCCACCTCATGCTGCCCTTCCTGCTGCTGCCACTGATGATGCTACACAGAATTCAGCGCACGTATTGCTTCCTCTTCCCCCTTGCCTGTGCCCCGCTCTAAACGGTTTTCAATCCACACAATGCAATCAGATAGCCATGCAGCAAGCAAGCGAACCGGGGGTGAGGTCGCCGGTCAAGTGCTCCAATCTGCAATCTCGTCCTGCTGTCAACACCACCAATATCCCCTAGGTGACAATCTCCGTTGCCAGGAGAGTGGAGTGCCACCAGGCAGTGTCAAGTTTTGTGGCTAAGCTAATTTTGCAGGCGCCTCGTTTAAGCCAAAGCTATCATCCTCTCCAGCAGCTGGCCCGTGCGCCCAATTAAACGGAGCCAAGAGATGAAAGAGAGAGAGGGAAGGAGAGGGAGGAGGGAGGCCAGCATCATCAACCAGCGCACTTGGCATTCAAAATACTCAAGTGGGCGTGGCGGCAATTGAATGATAACAGAAGCAGCAGCGGCAGCAGCAACCCGGCATCGGCATCTGCATCTGCCATTCCCATTCGCATTCGCATCAGCTGCGTCATCGTCAGCAGCAGCTAAGGCCACGTTAAACTAAATTGGCCAAATGCCTGAATCTGTGTCTGCTCGTCGTCTGCCAAACCAATCCGTGCAACGATCTCTGCACTCTATCTCCCCCGTCCTGCCTCCCTTTCCGACACCGACGGCAATTCGCCAGCAAATTGAAATGAATAACGCGCCGCGCTTTGCTGGCTTTGTTCGACGCTCTGGCAACGTTGCCCGTTCGCTGATAAAGATATGACCGCAACGTACAAACCTAAGTATATAGAACTTGCAGTTCCAAAATACATATTCTCTAGGCTTTTCGCCAACTACGAAACTAACAAAGTCGAGGTTGAATTAAAAAGAAGTCAACTGAAAGTTCTTTTTAGTAAAAGATTTCCACAGGGCAACGATTTATTAACGAGTTCCAAGTCTACTCTTGAAAATATTATGATAAGAGATAGGAAACATAATACAGTATTTTTTTTAAAGTATTAATTTTTAGTTTATAATATTAATAAAGTATAAACAAGAGCAAGTTTCTTCTATCAACAACTTTCTCAAATATATTTCTACCTTAGCAGTCAGCAAATCCAGTAGCTTAAACCCATTCAGGAAGTTGTTATAGTCCCAACTTCAACTAACACAAACTCTATCCATATATTATTTACAGTATCTCTTAACTCCCTCAAATGTCAAATAACTCATTAGAAAATCGAACAAGAAATGTCAAAAGAAATAAGAACAGCCCGTAAAGAACATAATATATTACACTTTCTATTAAAACCTAACCAATTAAGAACTAAAGATAAGAACAAAAATGAAAATGACGAACTCTTTGGATAATACTTTGCTATATAAAGGCAGCTCCTTCACTGAAGCTAACAAACAAGTTTCACAATGTTTCTTTCGTGCCTCGTGTTCTTCGGGCTGGCAGCCACCTTAGAAGCTAAGTTGACGAGTATATCTGGCCGCATAATCGGAGGTGTGAATACGAATATTGAAAGTGCACCCTGGCAGATCTCTTTACAATATAAGGGAAAACATATATGCGGTGGATCGATATATAACGAAGAAATCGTCATAACGGCAGCACATTGTGTGATAAATTTGCAACCTGAGCAATTGGAGATACGTGCGGGTTCGGAGAAACACGATGAAGATGGCATAGTTCTCCCAGTAGATCGAATAATACAGCACGAGAGCTATGCCAAAGACAATACCAATGATATTGCCATTTTACATCTGGCCGGATGTCTGGAGTTCAGTTCTAAAATAAAACCTATTCCGCTGGCCACAGAAACACCAGAACCGGAAAAGATTGCCACTGTAACCGGTTGGGGACGCACTGGATTTTTGAAGAACATTCCACAGATTCTGCAGACAGTTAACCTCAATATCAAGAGCTCCAGCAAATGCAAACTCATCTTTGGCCAATATTTTCAAGAGAACATGATATGTGCCTACGATGTGTTTAAGAGTGCCTGCATGGGAGACTCGGGCGGCCCTTTGGTTATCAATGGCGAACTAGTTGGTATCGTTTCCTATGGACTCATCTTCTGCAAAGGCCCGACTGTTTTCACCGATGTGGCAGCACTGAACGATTGGATTCTCAAGACCATCGATGAAATTACTCCAGCGAAAACAACCGAAATATCGACGGCTAATACAGAAAACTAAAGCTTCAGTTGAGGTTAAATTAATATGAAATTGGAATAGATTTGAAAGAGCGCTATTTTAAAGCTTATGACTAACTTTATTCACGCAAACTAAACATTATATCTGTCGTTAAAAAAGATAATATTAATAAGATGTATATAAAAATAACCATATTTATAAAATTTAATTAGATTTAGGCCTTGAAAATTGCAAAATAAATAAAATAAAAGAAAGCACTTGAAGATAATACAAATTAAATAAAAAACTATTCCCACAAAATTAGTTAAAATAATGAAAGATATATTCGAAAAATATATCATAGAATATCAATATCCCCAGATATATCCCCTTAATCGACGATAAATTCAATAAAGATCTTCAACGATAGATTTATGACAAAAATTTTTTATAAAGATCATCAACAATTCATTTACTAAATTTATAAAAAGCAAATTTAGTGTGCCCAACTAAAGATACTAAAAAAAACCCTTTAAAATACCAGATATTATAAAGAAAAAACTCTAAAATGTCTTAAAATAATTTTAATTTTTTATTTAATAATAATAATAATATTTCGTTGCCTGGAACACCCCCGCATTTCACTTTGATATTGAGGAAAATGTGATTTCAGTAGCCTGCGCTGCGAAGTGCATTCATTTTGCGTGGCATTCGGAGAGCACCGCAAACTATTGGCTTGCGTGGGCCCCTCTGGATATGCGCTGCGAATTTCCGCCCCAAACTTCCGCCCGCAAGGCTGGTCCCAGCTGTGTCGGTCCGCGCAATTATCTACGCCCCTCGCTGCCCACCTCCCTGCCACTTCCCCTGCTGTGCTGGGTAGTTATCTGACTGGGCTGGCGCATTCAAATAGCGACTGACTTAAAGCGCCAGTTGAGCATTTTAATGCGCCAATGCGCAATTTATGACGCTTTCATGGCAATTTAATTTGCACTGTCAGCGCAACTACGCCCGCCCCGCCCACTTTAAAGTGGACAGGTCCGCAACGGGTTGAGTGGGCGAGGAGAGGGGGGTGGGCTGGCTTGGCTTTTATGTTGGGGCAGCTCATTAATGCCACGCACGTTGCCAAAAGGAGCTGATGAAATGATACGCAGCGCTAATAAAACAAAAATGGAAAACATATAAATCAGTGTCCTTGGCACGTGTCGCCAGCACCAGTGCCGCTGCTGCCACTGCCACTGCCACAGCACCATGTCGATGGTATTTCTCTGGGGGCACCGACCCCAAACGTCACAGCCAGGTGCGCTGTGGCAGTTGCAGCCGCCAGCGGTGACGCCTTCTGCGCGATGTCACGTTGTAAATCTCGTGAGAGCAAACAGAGAGAAGACAACGCGACAGCGCGACAGACGGCGACACAACACGCGTGCTTAGCCATATCCCCATATCCATTTACATACACACAACACACACGCTCACACACACACACACACACGCGGCGAGGTGTGACAGTTCGTGCCAGCTTCGTCCCAATGCGGGCCACAGCAGGCCCCAAAAGGCGATAAGCCTGGCGATTGCATTATAAATTAAAAGACGTCAACGCCACGAATCAACAGCTGTCCCCAGAAGAAGCAGAAGCAGAAGCAGCTAGAGGAAACCTGCTCAAACGGAAATGTAGACAAGGAAATGGAAAAAAGAATATGGCAAGAGGAAAAGAGAAAAGCCAAAATGGAAACTGGAGAATTGAAAGCAATTCCGGATGACTTTGTCGGCGTTGAAATTAAATTATGGCTACGAATTCCTTTCGGAAACTCAAGCAGAAGGCAATTTATATATAAAGCAGGAGTTATGTTAATAAAGATAACGATAATAGTATAATTTAATGCTAGTAATATAATAATATATTCTACATCAGATGTACAGAATACTCAGTTAAGTCAAAATTTGCAGTAGAAAAAAAAAAATTTTATTAACTTGATAAACCAAAAGAAGCTTAAGGAACAGATAATCTTAATACGAAATCAATAATAGAATTTATATAAATTTCAGTTTGATAGTTATACAATAATATAAGTATATTAATTATTTGAAAATGACAAAAAATATTATCTCAATCTTAAATTATAACCTTAAAAGTGCAAACAAACAAATTTGAAGATACAAAAATTCAAACAACCGAAGAAGCTTCATTCTGTCAGTTCACAATGTTTATACTAATACCGGGATCACATAAATTAAAATTATTCCAAGGTTTTGTTCAAGGTTTTCACTTGCCAAAACTTACAAACTTTTAGATGAATAATCCAAGTCTGAGCATGATTTGAGGCCACGCTCTGCAGTGTCCAATAATAATCCCTTTTGCTTAAGTTATACGACCAGACAGTGGCGCCCTCTGGCGTTCAGAACTAAACTTTTGCAGCGTCTGGCAACTATTTGCATATCCTTTGTGTTTGCGAAAGTGTTAGTCAGTTTTGTAATATCTGCAGAGCTTAATGTCTGCTTGGGCAAAAAGAGAGAAAAGAAAGATGATAAAGAAGAAAAAGAAGAAGCATCGAGTAGACGATAAGGCGAAGAGTAGACAGCAGGAGATGCAGATGCAGATGGAGATGCAGATGCAGATTTTCAGGCCATTGGGTAATGCAAACTATGCAATATAATCATAATCGCATGATATATGCCCAATCTCTGCAGCAAACTTTTCCTAAATTGCCAGCCAACCTCCCGTTCGTGGGCCTGTCTAAGCCTGGCTAGCTATGCACTCTCGAGAGTCAATTTCCAGCGATTAAATTAAGAATGCATAACTTGCAGGGTTAACAACGTTGTAAGGGGGACGTGGGCGAGGGGCAGAGGGCGGCGGGCCAATTGCCCCGACTTGACTTGCTGTTGCCCGTTTCCCATTCTCTTCTATTACTGATTCCATTTGCTCCTCGCTTTGCCTCGGACGTTCGTTGCAAGGCTCAGATTTTTATTTGCCATTCTCTTTACGCCACGCTTGGAGTTGGCAGAAAGAGTGAAGGCATTTGCTGTTACAAAGCTGACTACTAAGATACCCTATAAACACGAGTTAAAGGTATAAATGCACAACTAATTAAAGTGCATTATGTAGTAGGCTGGCAGAGGGTCACACTGGTATAATATATCGATACTTATTTAAGGTACTATGTTAAACCTATGTAAACTAACATTAAGAGGGCACTCTGTGCTAGCGTGTCGAATAAAGGAGAAGTGCTGCAACGTCGTGTGTGAATTAATCAAGCTTCCACAATTATAAGGTATAAGCCGGTCATGCATCTTCTCACTTTACCATACTCGCATATGATAAGAGATACCTATGACACCCTGTATATAAGAGGTTTCAAGGAAGCCAGAGGAAGAGCAAGAATAGAAATAAATGCCAATCATATTTGAATAAAATTCTTTTACAGGGTATTCGCTGGTCATGGCTCTTAACACTTGCTCTTCATCCTACCCGTTTCAATTTGCGACTTGTTTGCTTGTTTTACCCGCCTTCCTGACCTGCCCCACAGTCGCATGTCCAGGGAGAAATGTCCTGCTCCTCTGCTCCTGCTGTTGTTTGTGCTACATACATGTGTATCTATTTGTATGCACGTATGTGTACCTCGGTGTGTGTGTGTTTTCGAACGTGCTCCGAGTCTCGCCTTTTGCACTCAGCACAGCCCGTTAGCATCTTGCAGCGCGGCCAGAGTTGTATTTGTTTTTAATGCCGTTTGCATTTGCAAATAGTTTTCATAAATGTTGTTGTTGCTGCTGCTGCTGTGAGTCGTGCGACTGCAACACATTTTGTGGTCGCATAAAGCAGCACAGCAGCCGGCAGCAGCAGCAGGCGGCAAACAGAAAACGGAACACTGCAAAGACAACAACGACAATGGCCACTCTGGCAACTCTGGCAATGATGATGGAAGTGGCACTGCGCGCAACTAGGAGTGGGAGTGGAAGAGGGACAAGCATAATACCGACACGGGAGTTGAAGTTGCCATCGCTTTTAATTTGTACAAATTCGCGGGAGAGCGAGAGAAAAAATGCAATAAGATAACCAAGTTGAGCCTGGGACCGCATTGCTGTAGTTGTAGTTGTTGCTTCTGTTATTGCTGTTGCCGTTGTTGTTGTTGTTGTTGTTTGCGCATTTGCACGTCTGGCCAGTGTGTACACCACACATAATTGAATTAAGGCAAAGCCGCCTCCCACTGGAGTTTTTTGCTGTTGCTTTGTGTGAGTGTTTGCTGCTGCGGCAGCGGTGCCGTTGGCTTTTGTTATGAGCTTAACGCCATTTTGAGTGCAATGCAATGTAACACACTCATGCATGCACGCATTTGTATGCATGTACATGCGTACACCGCCCACCACATAAATAAGGACAAGAATTAAAAAATGTTAATTAATTTTTTTCTTCTTTTAATTAATTGAAAGCTCTGCAACTTTCTGTTACTTAACATAATTATTATTTAAATTATTTAATACATAATTCTCAACACTATTCAACTGCATTGGAGTGTACATGTGCACACAAGAAAAACTTGCAAAGGCAATAAGAACCAGCACAACAACAATAACAGGAACAGGAACAACGCCCACTAGAGTTGCCATTTACAGCAGGCGCCATGGCTTTATTGCTGACTTTATGTTTTATTCGTATGTTAACAAAGTGCGTACTTTGTTATGTGCTTAATGCGGATTACGATTAAGCGAGACAAAGCAACAAAAGCAAAATGAGGAACAGAAAATAAAAGAAATAAACAAAGCAAACCAGTGCAGCAGCATTTACTCATTTTATAAGACATTAAAACCAAAATGAAAGCACTCACATGAATACGAAGTGCGTCATTGCATAAATCACGCATGAGTGGGAATGAGTAGCTGTAATCCTCTCCTTCTCTCCATCTCTCTCGCATTGCAGTTCTGCTCTCTCGATGTAAGTCTTATTGCAGCTCAAGAGAGGGAGATAAGCAGCTTTGAGTTGTTTGGCCACTGAGCCTGCAACTATTCAAAGAATTGCAATTAATGTGCGAAACTGCTGAGTAATGCAAATATTAAATCGGTAAATGCATGTATAAAGCAAATTGCTCTTGTTCGAGTTGCTGTTGTTGTTGTTGGGGTGAAACCAAAATCTCTTGGTTTTAATGACAGCCATAACAGGCCATATATACGATTTCCGAAGGCTTTCTGTTGAGAAACCGCATGACACACTCGAGCTGTCAGCACGAACACACAGAAGATGCTCGAACACAACACACACACTTACACATACACACACACACGCATACGTATTGTACGTGTATTATGCATGCAGGCGAAGCACTGGCCAAAAGAATATTCAAAGCATTTAGCAACTCATTGTCCCTTTCAGCACTGGCAACCCTGGCAACTCTGGCAGCAACGGCAACAAAAGCAACCGACGAAAAATGTATTCATGGCCCTCAAATTGTATAATTTAAGTTTGCACATAAAATCACACCGCAAACTTAGATGCAGAACCCAAAGCAGGCTCAGGCCCGAACAAGTGAACTTACAACTCACACACACACACACACACATGTGCGTATGTGTAGTTGTTATACTTATGTGTCGGCCCTGTGGGGAATTCGTCTACAATCAGGGCTGCAAACATCGAACAAAACTTTACAAATATGCCAAAAAATATGCAACAATTTTTGATATAATAAAAGTAACATCAAAACTAAGAAAAAATTCTTATAAGTTTTAAATATTTCACAAGTTTTCTTTTGCCCAGCCCTGAAATGGGCTTTCATACACCTTTTCATGCTCCCTCCCTCGCTAGGAGACCGTACATTACACAGTTGAGCAGGCAGCAGAGACGAGAGAACCCAAAGAGAAACCCTTCCGTGCCCAGTTAGGAAGCATATCAAATTTAAATATTTTAAAGGAAAGCGCAGAGATGTGTATACAAAACTTGTGTGCCATAAAAATGCTATAAAATTGTGCAAATAGCGTAGATACAATATACAACTTAGGGATACTCGAGAGATACCCGGGATACCTAAGTATTTGCTGACCTAAGTGCGTGCTCACATGAACTTTTATGCCAGCGACTGTGTGTGTGTGTGTGTGTGTGTCGCATTGTCAATGTTGTCAAGTTGAAGTGTTCCCAAAACGCTTGGACAGCTCGCACAGATCTCAAGTCATCGTCATTGTCATTGTCATTGTCTTAGAAAAAGTTGTACAGATTGCTCCTCCTATGCGAACCCTTTCAAAATCTTGTCCAGGGCCAAGACACAAAGCCATTTTGGGTGAGCGAATTGGTCGCAAAAGGTTCGCCAGTGCAGAAGGTGTAAATTTCATGACACGGAGAGGGAGTTGGAGAGGGAGGGTGAAAGCAGTGAACACGAGTGGAGCAAGCGAAGCATGTGATAATGACCATTAGTTTGCCAGCGGTGAGTCGCCGCCCTCCTCCTGGTTGCCTGCCCTCCCGCTTTGGGAGACAACACACATGCGACCAACGGAGACGTGCAAGTCCAAGTCTTAATTAGAATGCCTTAGCTCAGCCCGGTTCGTAGCCAAGACGCATCCCTCATAAATTATTTATACGCAATGAACATGAAATTTAAATAATCAAATTCTCGACTTAGACACACACACACACACTTACACACACACACGGCCAGTGACAATTCCACAATTGCCGCAACTTGCCCACAGCGTGTGTGTGTGTCCTGCCGCCCCGTTGGCTCTGTGTGTCCTTTACATAATCAAATATCCCAAGACGCCCATTCACCCGCCCAGACTCCACATAGCACCAGCCGAAATCGTAGTCTAGCCTGCCACATCGACCTGTGCCGAGTCGAGCTGCTGCCACTCATTAGATCTATTATGTCCAACGCCTCTCAAACTGTCACTTAAACAATATCAATTTGCCATTTCAAGAGCTGTCGAGCTGTAACTTGATTAACTTTGACAAATTTGTGATAAACATTAAATCCACATAAGCGAAAGCTAAGGAGTTATTCTTAAAGAAATCAAAAAAAAAAACAACTAATCAAAGTCAAGTAGACTAAAAACACGAGGCAAAAGGTTAATCTAATCAATAGAATGAAATCGATAAGGAGGAAGAGAGTAAAATCAATTTTATACATTTAACAATAACTTCTCTTTTTGTCGAGGTTTCTCTAGAATACTATCTATTCTTGGCAGGAAATTCATCATGATTAGTTATTATCAACTTTATAAAAAGCGATTCTTTTCCATTAAGAAGGTCAACCCTTTTTTTTTATATGTAATTCTTGCTATTAAAAGCTGCTTCACTGTCAACATCGATCATCTCAGGGCGACACTCCTCCTGCAGTATGGTATATATTATACGTCAAAGTTATTCTAAAAATACCCTGTACTTACATTACAAACAAAATAAAATAAAACTCTGTTAAAGACTACCCCATTATATACAGACTCTTTCAATATTCACAGCCATCGACTACAGATCAGAGGGAGGAATTTTTAATTGCAGCCGCTCTTAACCTCAACATGTGCACAACAATCTTAATTATGAAATGTGAAATAGGTAGGAGGAAATATAAAGTTTCTCCGTGTTGTCTGCTCTAGCCTGCTGCTAGTGCGGTCACACATGGCGTATGAATAATGCAGAAAGTCAACTAATTAAGTCGCGCAAATGCAGCTACAACGAATGCACTACAACACTTTTAGGCCAACATAGGTATATGTAATTTATTTTAATTTAAGCTCACACAAGGTATAATGTAACATGAATTAGATATAGTAATCATCGAGTATATCCCTAAATTTGTCATCGCCATCGAGATACGAATAGTCTGCATAAGGTATAGGTAAGCCTGCCGCCATAATTAAGATACTTAGCAGCCAAATATTCAGCAGTACAGTCATGATCTTCAAAGATTTTAAATAAGTTAGTGTAAGAAACTGTTTGAGTTGCAACGAGAAGAAAAGCAGATTTGATTTTCCAGTAAACCTAAATATAATCGTAAAGAAAAGTTAGGTTATGTTTAACAAAAAAAGACCTAACCTCCTCTTTAGTAAGTTTGATTTAAATTCAAAGTAAGTTTATGTTATCTATAAGAAATTGGTTAGGTCAAGTTCAATCAATTGGAACTAACGTCCTCGTTCGCGACTTTTGATAAAATTCAGGTTCTGTTCCATCTTTCAATAGAATGTTAGGTATATTCAACAAATTAGACCTACCATCTTTATTTTTTCTTGATTTTCACTTAAAAGCTAATTTATTTTCTCGATATTACAATATCTTATTCCCTATACATCAAATTAGACCTATTCTCTCCTAAGTGACTTGATTTTAACATGAGGTTAGGTTATGTTCTTACAGTAAGAGCTTTCCCCTACACTCCTTCTTACAGTTATCACCGCACCCCCTATGTGCCTAGCCTCAGTAACGCGATTGTACAGCAATAAATTCCCAGGGCCCCGGACAGCTTTTCCAAGGCATTTGGCTTGAGGATACGAAATAATTAGCGCAAAAGACTTTCCGGCACTGCTGGGGTATCAGGGCTATCGGGGCTAATTGCTCGACTCAAATCGGATTTGCAGCCCGCTTAATTATGCAGAGCGAAACACATAATTTATTTATGAGATACCAAATGAAGCGACAAATTTCCGGTGCTTGGCAAGTCAATCGCTCAACCAGAGCACTGAGCTAGCTGCCAGCTTATAGACTTGAGCGGGGAGAGATGAGGGGTTAGTTGCGAGAACGTGCGGTGAGTTTTCCACAACACGGGGACACACACACACACAACACACACACCTGGCTGTGAGTCCCTTTTGCAGCCTCACCTGGCGAACGTGAGGCAGCATTTCAATTATGCAAATTTCGCCCAGGCTCGTTGATTAGAAAATCCGCAAAAACCCTTCGAGCTCTCTCGAGCAACGCGTCTTTAAGCACCTTACGTACCAAAGGGGTACCGTACAGAGAGGGTGCCTTCTTACGTTCTTGAGCCGTCAATCAATATGGGGGCTGGTTGCTGGGAACTGGGGCGTGGCCTCAAGACCACGCTAACGAATTGCCAAAGCCGCAAATTAGACTTCAAAAATTAATTGGCAACCCCGCGGCAGCTTTTAAGTTTGCGACGCCCCCACACCAGATGCGCCTCAAGGCCCCCTCCTCCCCCTCCCCACCCTTTGTAACTACGAATTAAAATATTTGTTTCGTACGCAAAATTTACTGCACTTTTGGGGCATTTGGCGACGAAATTTTGCTTCGCCCGAAAGTCACAGAAAACTTTTTGCGCACTTCCTTTGTGCAAGTGACAAGCACGCAGGGAGGGTCCCAAACTGGGGGGTTGGGAGGGTGCTGTGACCACCTACCAAGAAAGTCGTTTGTCATCAAAGCTTTACACTATAAATTATAATTCAAAGCAAAAGGCTTGCAGACTAGAAGGGGCACATTGAATAGTAGAGAAAGGAGAGAGAGGGAGAAGGGATGTATAAAATGCATACATAAACTAATTTATTACTCTACAAATTATATATATTTTGTAAGCTATAAGTGTTGATTAAAATAAAACTCTATCGCATTAACAACTTTGAGAATCAGTAGAAAACTGCTAGCTCTATAACAACTTATAGTAATAGCAACAACAATCTATATATTATATTTTCTAGTTGCGCAAAAAGTATGCAAACTCTTTTAGCGCATAAATCTTATCGCAGCTCAGTCAGTCGTTCATTGAGAACTTTGCTGCTGACCCCGCTCAGTTGGAAAGTTGCTTGCGATTTTCCGGTTACAGTGAAAACTTTTCTTATTGACTTAATGCAGTGTTGGCAAGTGCGCTGAACTGCTTGCTAACAGTAAATTTCGGGAGAAGCGACCACAGTAACACGAAAACTTTCAACATGACCAAAGGGGATAACGTTTTGTACACTCATAATCTCATAAATGACTCGATTAAAGCAGGAATGTGAAGAAAATATCGATGTTTCGAAGCGATTATTTAATTATTTAGATTCAATAATTTTAGTTTAATTTCGATTTGATATTTTCCTTAATGATTAACATTCTTGGTTCCGTTGAGTTAACGTTTTGTACACTCTATGAATACACCACATTAGAATTTATATTGAATTAATTTAGTTGAATTTAGAGCTAGTAATCCCATTTGCATCTTCTCCAATAGTTCTTTAATGATAAACCTCTGTTGTTGTCTCCTGTTTCCGCTGCGCTTCCAGTTCCACTTGCTGTCGGGTACCCATGGCATATGGCGGTCTATCATGAGTTTTCACATAGAATGTGCCATTCTTGGGCAACGAGGGCTCTCCACCCATGCGGAACTCCCCATCGTTATCCAGAAGCACCCAGTTCTTGCG